>JXPX01242479.1:0-15469 GCA_001047195.1 Sarcophagidae sp. BV-2014
AACTGATAAGACCAGTGGTTTACTTAAAATAACCAAAATAAATTGGCCAATTTTTGTTATGCATTATTAACTTAAACATAAATATTTACTTTAACAAAAAGGCACACTTGAAAATAATCAATAAAAACATAAACAGACATATATCGTAGAATACATAATGTTAAAATATTTATAAAAAATATCACCATATAAAATTAGAGTATCGTATTACGTCGCATACCAATAAATCGCAATCGTTGCGTAAATTGATTTCAATTTTTTGCACTGACACATCAAACACATATCACTTGTTTATTGTGGCCAAAAATCAATTAAAAATGATTAAGATATATTTATATATATTCTATATATTACACTACTAACGTTGACTACGTAGTTTCATATCTTGAATGGAAATTTTATTTATTGACTTATAAGTTCAATATAATTTAGGCAATTTTTTTGTTTCGTCTTTTTTTTTTGGGAGAAACCATTGGGGGATTGGTCTTTAATAAGTCTGAAATATTTATCACGTGCTTAAATTGATTTTAATAGATATCTTTTTTTATATGGGGTATTCACTTTAAAATTACTTAGTAGTGATAGCGCTTTAAACTTTATTAAAAATGGTTTATAATCATATTTTTTTGTCTTAATTCCTATTAAACAAATTATTCACAAATGTCGGTGATAACATTTAGTTAGATTGTTTTAGGGAAATTCTGACTCATATTATGAATTAAAACTCTGACATGCTTAAATTTATTTAATAAGAAATTGTTAAAGTATTTTTAAATTAATTATATTTGTTTTCGATAAAAAGCTGTGGAAATGCAAGGTAAAAATTAGGTGTTAAGTTGATGTGATTGTACAATATCTATAAAGGAAATAATTTAATGCCTGCGAACTTAAAAAGTAATAGCACTCAAAAATATTAATGTATCAAAAAACTATTCAAAATAATTTAAGATTATAATTTTTGTGCAAATATTATTTTGTTACTGTTTAAAAATCGAAATATACGGTGCGAGAAGCCTCTCCATAAGTGCTAGGGTTTATCGCATGTCTGATGAATTAGCATACGAAATAAATTTTGTAAAACATAATAATACAAATAATTTAAAAATTTTTAATTTTCATCCCTAATTTGAAGATATATATCGCTATTGCAGCTTGCTTAATTATATTATGGCGCCAATAGTGAATGTTTACACTTTGATTAAATAAAGTAAATTTCTAAGATTTTGGCAATGACAATATAAATTACTCGCATATTTCGATAACGGGAATGGCGTGTAAGCAAATATTTAATTTAATTGATATGAATGTTATTAAAAATTTTATTTGAGTATGGAATTTGTAATTGAATTCAGTTTTAATAAATAATTAACAAATAAATTCCTGCATAACTGTTGTATCGTGTCGAATTAGAGTTATATAAATGATAACAAAATTCTAAAAGAAACCTATACATGTACTATATTTATTGCAAACTATTGATTATGCATGTAGAAAAATACAATCAAGTGATTGTTAGAAAAATGCAAGCATTACAAAAATTATACTTTTTAATATTTGAGTAATAAATAACTTAAGAGCCAGTCTAAAATAGTTTATTTTTTAAAAAGGCTAATTTCTGAAGAAAACGAACTATTAGTCATAAAAACAAGCTAATAACTGGCGTCAGTTTTTCAAACTATAGATAAGGGCGCTAAGGGTTCATAGGGGCTGAAATGCAAACACAGAAAAAAACATAAAACAAAAAAAAAACACTGAAACACAACGCACACAAATACAAAAAACACACTTAAAACAAAACCAAACATCACTACCAACTTNTGCAAACGCACACAAATACAAAAAACACACTTAAAACAAAACCAAACATCACTACCAACTTCATACACATTACCTACCCGTACGTTACTATCATTTAAGAGGGATGTTGTCTACATACTAATAGCGACTACTGTATTTAAGAATACTTTGTATATGTGCTATACCAGAGATTCTTAAACTTACGCTTAAACTTTAAAGAATTACTGCAGTATAACTTTTATCGACTTTAAATTTTTGAAATATTTTTTATTGAATAATTTGAGCAACGATCTACTATTTTAAAGAATTTCAATTATTATATTATGAATTCAATTTAAAAAAATAGATATTAGTTAAAATTTTGAAAAACATTTTTCATGGAAACATTAGAACATGGTTAATAGTAATATCTTGTAAAAGAAACAAACTTGCAAATCTAAACTTGATAAATTTAAATTTTATCAACATAATAATTACATATATACATTTTTACATTTGGTTTCTTCAAAGTATTCCAATTTAGATTTTAAACAATGTACCAAAATGTTCTCCAATGCCTTGAGCAGTTCTACATGCACGGTCCCGAGTTCTGTAAGTGATTCGGTTTTACGGTATTAGATGTGATAGAGCTTCCAGGAAAAAATATAATTAACAGTTAATAAAAATACTGGAGAATTCGTACAAAATCAGCTTGTGTTGTTATTTGATGGTTCATGCTAATAATATTTATATTATTGCTGACTTAAGTTTACGAATAAATCAATAATATCTCTTTAGCTTTGAATTATTTGCATTTTATTTATAAAGTCTAAATCAAGTTTAGATGCAAGAATTCGACGGAATAGATACTCTATACTGAGACTCTTTGTTGGTGGATCTTTAAACGACAGGGTTTTTAAATTAAAGTGTTTTAAAAGTTTTTTATATTGATTGGATATTTGTAAATTTTTTTTAATATAAAATGTATAGTTTATATTGATTTGATTAAGATTGGTAAAATTAGAAAAAAAATTTAAACAAATGTTTAAGAAAACAGTTGCAATATATATTCACACAAAAGATTTAAACAATTTAGAAATTATCGAAATGTGCATTATCGTACGCCCAACGTTTGGGTATCCCTGATCAACTTCGTTGTCTATTGTTTGTTGAAAAAAGCAACAGTGAGTGTCGTTTATTGTAAAACGCATACACAATTTCCATGAATATTATTCGTAATATTTACTTTGTATTGTACGTAAAGTGTTCAACGATTGCTAGTGATGTGAGTGGAGGGTTACGGCCGTGTAATGAAATGGCAATGTTGGCATTCTTGCTTTATAGTGCAAACAGTGCGGTTGTCTCTTTTCTTTATTCGCCTGAACTAAAATAATAATAATATTATACCGTTCAGTTATTTTTGAAAAGAAATTAAAAAATTATAATAGTAAATATTTTTACTTAAATTAGTTTAAAGTATTTTTCAACATTAAGAAATTGAGTAAACAATTTTATTATAATTTACATCAATTTCATTTTAATTTTAAAAAGTAGTTTTAATATTAAAGAGCATAGTTGTGGATACAAAAAAAATATTGATCTACTGTTTGGAGGCTTCTAGAATTTAAACTACAGTTTGAAACACCATTCTTCCTGCGCTGCTTCTTATTTAAACTTATTGGATAGCAGTCTTACCAGATTTACTAATTGGTTTAAGGCTTATATTTATTTATTACCTACTTAACTAAGAATCTCAAAGGAAAAAAAGGAAAAAAAGCGACATTATGAGTTTTCATAAAAGTGATTCCCGTACGCCTTTGGCTGCCACAGAATATACTGTAAGTTTTTTTTAATTTTAATTATTTTTATTTATTTATACATAAATAATACACTTTAAAATAATTGTTATTGTTGTTATAACAACAAAATATTGACAATAATCACCCTCTGTTTAAGTCATAAAACAAAATGTTTTTGAATACTTTATTTAATTATACAATATTTACTTTATTAACTTGGCACAGTGTTTTCTAATTGCCAAATTATTCTAAATTCACCATATTGCCGTGATACAGTAGATAATTTTGAAAAAAATAAATTAAATAATATCACAGTGTTTCAGAAATGCTTAGTATATTAGAGTAAATTCAAAACAAATTTTTTTTAATTATTTGATTTTTCATAAAAACTTATTATTTGTTATTAAAGAACTATACGTTTTATAAGTAAATGTACTTGTTTTCTATAAAGTATTCTTTTAAGTTTAATTGTTTTGAAAATGTTTTAATTGATATGTACTGTGTGTTTAATAAATTGTATTTTTTTAGTTTTATAACATTAACATTTTGAAACTGCCTATTTCATTTAGCCTTTCATTTTTAATTAAAAGATACTCTTTGCACAGCAAAGTAAATAAAAATTATATATTTCTATGTTAGTTTCATATAACATATGACTTAACATATTTATAATTTAAAATGTTTATTGGACTCATATTTTATAATAATAAATTGTATTATAAATGTATAACAAATTTTTTGAGATATTTGAGTCGGTTATAGATAATTCGATCATAAAATGCAATAAATATTATATCATTTAAGTATACAAAGTTTATATGATATATGAAACAAAAGAGTATATAGAAAATCTTAATTTATATTAATTTAAAAAATATATATTTATAAAGATGTTTTGAAAAGTTAAAAAAACATTTTTAATCCATAAGAAAACTTCGGTTCTACTGTTCAGAATTATTATTAACGCTTAGGAATTCATAACCGACTGTCTATTCGTCTTTGTAATTGTTTGTATTTTGGTATAGAAAATGGCTAAAGAGTTATAAATATAAAGATTAAATCTTCCTTACAATCCCCATCATTAATTTGTAGATTCAAGCAATGTTATATTTCTGTATTATTTAATGAGTTTATTCAATAATGACAATTCAATAGCATTCTCTTAATTTACAAAACATTTCATCATGACTTGATTTCAGATTTCGTGAATTCTCTTCTGTTAATATTTAAAATAAATATTAGTCATATTAGATTTTCAGAAAAATGTGTTAGTTCGGTTTAAAAGTGTACTTGAGAGTTTAAAGCAATTAAAAATTTAAATTTTTTATTACTCTATTTGATTTTTTCAACAATAATCCCTCTCAATATACACTGTCAAACAAACGTTAAATTTTGTTTTACACTTCACTTCAAAACCATTATATATTGTATATCTCATAAAACATGATAAAATGTTAAAAATATTTTTGTCAGTGGAAATTTCCATTGCACCAAGCCAACATACACACATATACATGCATGTGCCCAAATTTGAAAGATATCTGTTTATTGGTATTGGGTTTGTTTTTTAACATCAGCATAATTTTGTGTGTATTTAAAGTCATAACAATCATTATCGAAAAATAAAATTCTTAAAAAACCACTGTACACCAGGTCCTCGTTTAACTCAAAAGTTCCAAGTATGACATTAAACAAAGAAAACATTTAAAGGGCATTTAAAGGAAGGAAAATATTTAAAGGATTTTTTTAATTAAAAAATTTACGTACCGGTTAAACATGTCGAATAAAGAAACGAATTTTACGATATTATTGAATATTATAGATTCTTAAATATTTGTTTTCATACTCCTGCACAGTTAAGCTATTCATTATAATAATTGTTTATTTAACAAACCAGTTTTACTCATAACTATGCTGTTAGGCGAGTGATTAGTGTATGAAACAATATCACATTTAACCATTTGACTACCTACTGTGTCAGCATCTTTTAATTGTATAAAGCCCACTGTCTACAATTGTCAGTACATATTTTAGTAAAAGGTGGTTTAGTTGAAATATGTCCCTCTTATAAGACCAATAACTTGTAATGAAATTCTTGTTTTTTAACTACTTTTTTATGATTTTTTGTAGAGAATATTTAATGATTTTTTAATGTTACAATATGTAAATAAGATTTTGTCTAATTGTTATTAATTTCATAAGAATTTTTTAATACGGAACAAAAGAGGGCAGATTTATTGTAGAAGAAGTAATGAACAGTTTAGACACATTATAAAGAAAAGGCGTTTAAATAGGAAATAGAAAGATACGTAATATTTGTTATTTATTATTTGTAGTATATCAAAATGACTTAGAACACTCAAACAATAACTTTAAGAAAACGTTTGATATTGACAAATAATCATAAAACTAAATATTTAAATTTTGCGTTATGTCTAGTTATTTTATAACTATTTGCAACTTCTATAAGCCCAGCTACCTTCTTTGAATTAAAAACTTTTACTTTACTGATGTTTGAAACAATTGGTATGGCAGTAATTTGTGTGGAGTTAAATAAAAAAATGCATGTTATCTAAAACTACGCGTATTAAGTTTTATGTTTCATATAATTGATTTTTATATCTAATACTAATAAACACTTTTGGCGATCACGGTTTTATAAAATATATTTAGATAAAATCAATATTTTTGCTTTAATTAGTAAAGTATATATAAAAAACTATCCTTAAACGTTGCCTAAATATCTTAGAGTATTTTTTACAAATTATACATATTGCGTAAATAAATTAAACAATTTTGTGTCCTAAATATGTACCAAAAGCAATTAATGGCGTTCCAACTCCATGTAAATAAATAAAATGGTTTTATTATTATAGATATTTATTTTTAAAATCATTAAATCAGGCGATATATTATAACTATAGTTAAAAAAATTATTATTGTTGAAAGGTGTTGAAATTATTTTTTTGCCGGAAATAATTTAAAACACTTCTAGTAATTACTTTCCATTTATCACGAGATCTCAATGTTAAGTAAATTATTATAATATATATATATAATATCTCTTTTTAAAATAAATCATTATATTAACAATATTTTTTATAACGACTTTAAACTTTACTACAATGACTTTTATATATATATTTATATATAAATGTCATAGTTGTATTTGATTTTATTACAAATAGAAAATTTTCCATTCAAATTAGCGCGTTTAATAATTTTATGTAAATATTTCTGCTATCAGTAATTTAATATACGAAAATAAATCATATTCAAACTGAAGAATTTTGATTTTTTTCATGTATTAAAATTTATCTTATCTCTTTTTTTATACAAAATTGCATACATAAGGTGTGCACTTTAGTCAATTTGATACTTACAATTTAGTACTACGTATATATGTTTATTAACCCTTTTAGAAATAAGTAAAAAATTATCAAGTTAATTATTTAAATTGTTTTGTGTAAATACCGTAAGACCATTTTAATATTTTATAAAAGAGAAAAATTAATATTTTGTCTTGTGATCGTAAAAAGAAAAAGTAATTAGTCCAATTTATTTGTTATAAGTAAGAATTATTATTACACTATAAATTCAGGTTATAAAGGGTTAAGCTATGTATCACCCGATAGTATTACAATATGGTGAAAATTAAATACCACGAGTATTTTTATTATAATGGGTGCTGATAGTTACAATTTGTGTGGTTTTGGTAATTATAATAGTAACCAGAAATTAGGGCTTGTAATACAAACTGAAACAAAAATTATCGTCAAAGCCACTACAAATTAATTCANTTGTAATACAAACTGAAACAAAAAAAAATTTAGGCAATTATCGTCAAAGCCACTACAAATTAATTCAAACGAATAATCTACAAAAATTATATAAAATATGAAAGCTTAAAGCAACTACCTACAAGTTAAGGTTTTCTGAATGAAGTAACAAATAAATATATACTAAATGAAATTTAGTCTAGAGAATTACCATGTTTGAAACTTGGGTGGTCATTAGTGGTTTTTCATGCAATATTTTCATTTAACCCCGGGCATGGTTCTTTCGCGACTTAGTTTTTTTGAATTTTTGTTTTAACAAATGTGTTTTCTACTGTTGAGTCAATTATTTTGTTACACCCAGTACAATTTAATTAATTTTCAATTTTAAATAAAATGTTTTTAACCTTTTTTATGAAGCATATAATTATTTGTTTTTGTTATTAGAATTGCAAATATTTGCATAAAGAGCATTCAAATGTGTTTCTGTTTTTTAAGTTCTTAAAACCACAAGTCAATAAATTTGTGTTTTGTGTTATTTATTAAAAATATATATACTTATACAATTTATGAATCATTCAGAAAATTATTTAATACAATACAACCATATTTATAATGAAGGCCAAAAACTTGGCTTGAAGATTTTAAAATATTTCTATTTAAATTACCTTTTTTTATAAGGGCAGCATCAAAATTGAGCGGCTGGTCAATAAAACCATATCCGTTGTCAATATAAAAGTTGGTTACTTAAATTGTTTGTTATTGTCTTCAAAAGTGTGCATTATTAAATACACGAAATCAATTGAAACATTTAAGATTTATTTAAAATTTCCAAAAATGTTCTATACTTAACTATAAAAAATACATTTAAAAAAGTTGTAATAGTTATACTTGGGTGTGGAAATAATAAAAAATTAAAACTGATAAAGTTTTGTCTCAACTTTTTTAATGGGCTTAAATCGATACAGTCGGCTGATTTAAACACTCCTACATTTTTCAACTTTTTAACAATAAGTTGTTGCAAAATATTTTAATTGAATTTTAGTCAAATTTATTTGCGATGTTTCAGATTTTTTCTTCGATATTATTTTAAATATATTAAAATTTGTTTATTAATGTTTCTTAATAATTTTTATAAAATTAAAGTTTTTGAGGGCTAAGTCTTGTAGTTATGATTTAAAATAAATCCGATTACTTTTGGTTTTTCTAATATTTTCACTCTATACAATTTTATTTCATCCTTTGCACCAATATCTATTATGTCTAAAAGAAAAATAATATTTCGTTTCCCTTTTCTATGAAACATTTGAGAAAGCGGTGACCTCTAAAACTTCCAAAGGAACTCGGTTCTTTCAAGCCTTTCTTTTAAAAAATTTCTTTCATAAAATAAATGTTTGCCTCCAAGAAAGTAATATAATTTTCGTTGTTAAAAACCTCTTGTTCGATTTCTTATTTTTAAATAGGTCCTGCCTACCAATGACGTACTACTATTGACTTGCGGCAAGTCTAAAAAGAATTTTATTTTTGGCCTGTGTTAAAAAAATTGTTTAACTTAAATGTAAATGTCTTTTAGATTTTCCTGAAAAGGCTTCTAAAATGTGTATTTATAAATATACAAAATGTTCTGTAAGACATGCTTAATAACTGCAAATTTTCCTGTTTATGATGAAGTTGTCCATCTCTAAGAACGAAGTGTTGTTATATTAAAAAAAGAATATGTTCTAATTGATGCACTGAAAAATAATTCGATTAAACAACCAAATAGTTTGTTCTAATAATTTACATTTCCCCATACTTTTAAAGCTTTTTTTAAATGCCGTATTGCACAAATGCCTGAATAAGATAGAGAATAAAGGTTAAAAAAATAACGCAAAGATTGTACAACTGAGGGGCGGCGCGTGTCTCTTCAATTTCTTGTAAATTATAGTTGGTTTTGTTTTATCAAATTTAATGCTTTTAATTTTGTCACCACCTTTAAATTGTTCTTTACGTTAAAAATGAAAATCAATATTATTTGTTGTGAATTGGAAAATTATTAATAAAAAATATTATGTTGTATGAATAAGCAATTATTTGAAAAAAAAATTGCATAACAATATCTACCAAAAATATTTTTATTCGATTTTGCTAAAAATAACTTTGTTGAGTATAAAAAAAAATTATTTGAGCGCAATATCTTAAAAATTAAATTTTATTGTTTCAAATTAGCAGCCAATTAGTGTTTTTTCCAAAAGAATAAACATTGGGTTGTGTATATAAAATTGCATTCGAGTTTTTTTTGTGATTACCATAAGCATTAATCTACCTATAACTAGAAATATATGATGCAGAAAAAAGAATCAGAAATATTGCATTTGTTGTAGATTTATATTTTNGATGCAGAATAAAGAATCTGAAATATTGCATTTGTTGTAGATTTATATTTTAAATAACAAAATAAATTTGATCATCAGATTGTTAATTATCGGTTTTTATTACGTTTATATTATTATTTTAAGTACATTACAATTTTAAGAATTTAATGTCATTATTCGTTATTACAATTTTGACACGTGATTTTTGTTGGAACTGCAGCAGTATTTCTTTGTTAACAAATTTTAACGCTTATTATATTCAAAAAATATTTTATATTATTGCAATGTCAGTGAACATGATAATTGTTTTTAAATTTCTAATAATTAAACAATGGAACATATTATTATATTTAGCAATAGACTTGTAAAATAATGATAATGTACAAGTACCTTCTAAACTTCGCTCTCTTGAATTAATGCTTACCAAAAAATAGTTGAAAGTTTTCTAATTCGTGCAAAGTATTCTTAACACTTTTTTTGTTGTTAGTTTTTTTAATAAACTTAGATATAATATCATTTATTTAAACTGTCGGTATTTATGATCTTTTGTTTAGAACAAATTTGATAATTTATGAAATTTAACCATAAATATTTAAGAATTGAAACAAAATGAAGAAATTCAAATGACTACTTTAAACGAACTTAACTGTATTTATTCGTTTAAATTTGATTTTATCAGTTAAAGAATATTAAAACGTTAACCTTACATAAATACACATTAACGAAATTTTTCATAAAGTTTCGTAAAACAGAACTTGACTGTTATTAAAATATGATAAAAATGGTTGCGTTTTTGTCTACAACACAATTATTTAAACAAAAATTTGTTAAATAAATAAAAGTGAAATGAATGACGCTAATATTTACAACTAATTATATGTCATCATAAAATAAACAATTCAAGAGTATTTAATTTAAAACAATTTTCATATTATTTCATTTTTCACCATTGATAAGATTCATATTCTATTTATGGTGAACACAAAGTATCAAAAATATGGACCAATATATTATCCAAAATAATGAAACACTTGTTTTAGTCTAAACTTTTGATAGCACTTAATTTTTAGATTTCACTTTGTAGGGTATGGAAAGCACGTGTTAATCCCGTAAAAGGCGCAATTGTGTGTATCCAGTATATTTGCAAAGCCATTGTATAACGGTTTATTAAACCAGGTGTTATGATCAATACATATCTTACATTACAAAGGAACTGTTGAGTACAAAAATGTCACTAAAAATAATTTTATATATTTTTACAAAAAAACAACAAACTTACTGCGTAGTAGAAAACATTTTTCTAAACAAATTCGAAAAAAAATCTATCATGCGGAAATTATATTGTTAAAGGCAGGCAGAGCTGTAGTTAAAATAACATTAATATAAAAAGGGGATATATGAAATAATGGACAAAAATGAAAAAAAGATTTTATATAATTAAATTTCATTTATTTGAAAAATTTAAAAAAGGAACCTATGAAATACTGGTAATGAGCACGTATAATTTAATAGGTTCTATTTAAATACTACATTAATTTATACCTTTTTAGAAAATTGAAATGAAAGTAATAAAGTCTTTTATAATTGTGTTAAAAATTTTTTATTAATTCAATGATATTTTTAATAGCTGATTTCAGTTACACTTTTTTGAAATTTGCAAATAATATATTTTTATTTAAATGACTAATTAATAAAAAATGTATAAAGTTAATACAAAAATCATTTAACTTTATAAACATAGTTGTAAGTTAAGACTTAATTTAGAAAGTTTTGGAATATTTAATTTGTGTAAAGTACTAGTATGCGTTTACAATAGAGTGTTTGTTTAGTAGGCTTAACGCATTATTTCATTATTATTTTTTTACTAAATGCTTATTTTCGATAAAAATTTAGTGGTATTAAAACAGTTGGCAACTCTAATAAACTGTAAACTGTAAGTATATAATAATTTTCAAATTCATTAATAATAAATAAGCCCACATTAAAAAATTAATGTTTTATTCTGTTCAATTGCCACTTATTTTCTGAAAATTCGGTTTAAACCTTAAAAAAAATTCTCAACTAATTTTATGAGTGTATGAAATAATTCCAATGAGACGTGACTTTTTACATCTATAAAGACAAAAAAATTGCATCCATTTTATTATATTTTATTCCCTTTAAAATTATTAAATAGTTTTGAATATATTAAATGATTCCATAGTAAGGGGAGTTTTTTACAATTCAATTTAATTAACAAATCTGCAATAAATTACTTATTTTTTTCTGCTTAATTTCAACAAAATTTCCAAGTATTTATTACAGTTCTATAAAAGTTTTTTGATTTATTCAATAACAAATATATAAAGTTCCCAAACATACAATTTTTTTTTGCAAATAATCATAAGTATTTCCAACAAATTTAAATTTTTCTTTAAATAATTTTTCATTAAATAAATATAAGTTTACCTTATATTAAAGTTTACTATGAATAATAAATATTGTTTAAAAAAATTCAATAATATATCTCCCGTATTTGAATTTTTTTTAAATCTCGATTTTTCCATTTATCTGAAAAGAGTATAAATTTATAACATTTTTAATGATATTTTTTAAAATACAACAAAAATATTTTCTTCATAATTAAATTTCTCTTTTTAGCTGCGCCTCTTAAGACTTTAAAAATGTGACCGTAAATTTTTTATTATTACACAAAACAATTAAAAATTAATTTCGCGAGAGAAACATTAGAGAATTACAAAAATTATTTGAAGTATTTACCACTACATACAAGACAATATTAATGTATAACTAAGCTCGTTGTAATTGCTATAAATCTGTCAATTATCGGTAGATAATAACGGCATTTTTGTTTAATAATACAAATATTTTGCACCATATATAACAACTGTCTTCTTGCAGTAATACGTTTAATCTTTATTAAATACCATTAATGACTGGTTCAGATTTTTTAAATACATTTTCCTTATAATTATATTGTGTGTACATTTAAAAAATGCTTGGATACAAAACGTGCGGTAGGTGATAGTATATCTGTTCATATACAATGTTGCTAAACATAAATATAAATAAACTGACATTTTACAAGACCCAGTGGTAAATGATCAATGCAAATATTGAATTGCTAAAATAAAAAACTTCAGAAAACTAATAACGTTTTTCTTACATTTAATTATCATATAACAAATATTATATAACGAAAAGTGNATTCTTGCATTTAATTATCATATAACACATATTATATAACGAAAAGTGTCAGAACTAACCGAAGGTCCAGACAAATTANTTTCTTACATTTAATTATCATATAACAAATATTATATAACGAAAAGTGTCAGAACTAACCGAAGGTCCAGACAAATTAGCTATTGAAAGCTTAGTTATTTTTAATTTAATTTTCTTAACGTTGGAGATTTGTTTAAATTACTATACCCGAATTTTTTTTTTTTAAATTAATTTGTGTTTGTTTTTCTTTTTTGTGTTTTTTAATTAAATACTTTTTAATAATTGCGTATTTGAAATTCAACGATTCGTTCGAATTTTGGAATGTATTTAAAACATTTTTTTTCAAATTTTAAATTAAAAATAGATATAAAATGCCATTCTCTGGGTTGACTTTACTTCTCCTGAACTTTTTTTTAAAAATGTTTTTACAAAATTTTATTAATTCAAACTACATTTTCGCAAGAAATATATGTCTATTTTTGAAAGTATTAGAGGATATAGCGAATCACCTATATCTTGGTACATTCAAATGATTAAGGCAGCAGCGGACACATTAAATTAAAACTTTTATCTTACTAACAGCACAAACAAAACTGCGACGTTCCTTTTTTATGAAGTTTTTACAAAATTTTTCTTTAAAATCGAATTTATATTATTTAATTTAAAAAAAAACAAACAATAAAAATATAAATATCAACTTCATTTTTTATATTGGTATTTTAATATTAATTTATTTTTGCTTGTACGCGTATTCAAATTTTAATATTTTTGTATTTCTCCAAATTTTGAAAATGGTCGTAAATATAAAATTGATTTCTAGAAGCTTAATAAAATTTATTTTATAATATAAAATTAATATCTACAAGCTAAATAAAAATTTTGTATGTGCTAATATATTATGGGAGCGACATAAATAGAAAATTTTTGTTACAAAATATTAAAAAGTGAGCGTATTCCCTGGTTACAAATTTAAATTTATAGCCTAACTTACGATTCTCAACTAAGATTCATAACCATTAAAAGTACAAGTTTTTCTTCCCAATGTTTTTTAAATGACTTACTCTCATTGATTCAATGATTGTTTCTTTTAAATGAGTTAATCAAAGTAGTATATTTTTTTACCAGACTTAATAGGATAATCTTTGCCACATGTTAATTCATATGATCATCATACAGTGATTATCACACATATTAACATGATAATGTATTTTTTAACTAAATAAATTGTATCGTTTTTAGGAAAAATACAATAGATTTTTTGGCACAATTAAATAAATTAAAAGTGAAAAAAACAAATATTTGAAAAATAACAACTTTTTCTTTGTAATTGTCCCAAGATTAAACGTAATCGCCAAAATAAAATAATTTATCATTATCTATTTAAAATTAAATGAACAAAGTCTAAATTAAATCAAGCCTATATATAGATATATATATATATATATATATNATGTATATGTATATATATATATATGTATTACCATGAAATAACGTCATTTAGAAACTATTTACAATTTTCCTCAATTTATTTCAATTAAATTAGAATAAAAGTATTTTAATTTTATTAAAACATTAGTCGTTGTGTATTATCATTCAATTACAATGTTTTAAAGGGGTTGTAGTTATTAGGGTACCATATATTTTTTAGGAACTATTATATGTTTATTTAAATTTCATAATTTTGTGAATAAAACAATTTTATCAGTAAGCAAAACCCTACGATTGAAAATAAAAACACTAAAATGTAAAAAAATTAAATCATTAAAAAAATTTCAGGTGTTCAACATAATGTGCACACAAAATAAAAAGTTAGTACAAAAAATAATATACTAAATGAAGTATAATATATTCTAATATATATTCTAAATAATTCTAATAATCATAACGACAATTTATATTAAGTTAATTTTAAGTCTCGAGTTTTTTTATTTTTTAAACCACTATTTTTAAATTTTCTATACCTTTAATTTTATTACATCCGTGAATACCTGTAATTTCATCTGTAGTATATGTTTATGGTATTATAATATCAATCAAAGTGTATGTTTATGGTATTAAGGTTATGATCGAGGAATATTGGAGATAAAAAACTTTGTGATTTAATGTTCATACTTTTAATTTTTATTTACTTANTGAGATAAAAAACTTTGTGATTACGATCGATGAGATCAATAGATGATACTATTTGTATTTGGTCTATTTGTCAATTTTTTCATATTCATAACAATAATAATTTTGGGAAAAAAGCTGAAAGTTGTACTCCAAGTTTTTCTTTAAAAATCGTGGAGTTTTGCACCATATAGTCGCACTTTTTGTTACTAAGGATATTTGTCTTGAAGTTTTGCGCCGCTTGAGAAAAGAAATACCAAAACCGTTTTTGCATCATGATGCTTACTTGTTAACACGTGTTCTTAATTTGTTTGCTTAAAGAATACCGTACTTATGCCTCAGCCATCATATTTAATTGGTTAAGCTCCCTGGGACTAAACAATGAATATGTAATTCATAGGTGATTTTTAATGTTCATACTTTTAATTTT
>JXPX01245752.1:0-10572 GCA_001047195.1 Sarcophagidae sp. BV-2014
TTAATGTCGATCCCACCCATACAGACAGATGGCATTATTGTTTTCACGGCCCTATGGGTCAAAATACAACATTGGTTCTTATGCGGATTAAAGATAATGCCAACAACTCTCGATTAAGTATGTCAATCATTATATGCCTTTGCCCCCAATCTCTAAACGGTGGTGACTTCAAACGAACTGTCATCTGCAAAAGAGTGGATAGGGTTTGAAGTTTGACTAAGAAAGTCATTTTAAAGGTAAGAACAAATTTGGAGAAAGAACAGAACCAAACGGTACTCCTAAGTATAGGTGATACTTTTTTGATGATATCCTATCTAAAACAATCTAAGAGAAATCATTACCGACCCCAAAAGAAAAATAACTTTGACACAAGTGCTCAACCGTATAAAGAGCAACCACTTTGTTTTTGATCAATTTGAGAATGGACCGTCATGAACGCTCCGAAAAAAGCTAATAAGTCTTCCGTAGAGCGTACTCCATGAAAGCCACACTGTCGATCACTTAGAAGTGAGTTTGATTTCAGATAATTACCAAGATGTTAATTTTCCATGCGCTGAGCATATTGCGATTGTACGGTAATTTTCAAGACTATTTGCTGTACGCTGTAACGAAATTGGCTAAGCATTAACAGCACGTCGGGCAAACACTCACTATGTACGACAAGCTAAAGAAACATTGGACAAACTAAAGTCGAAGAACACAGTTTCAGTACCAGTTCTGGTATACCATCAGGTTGTCCCTATCAACCGGTTCAGTAGGTATTTCGTGATCCGCTTTAAGAGTTGGGATCGCCGAACTAGCATCGTACTTAACTCTTTTAACGAAAAAATGAAACCATTTAAGGTAGTAGCTTATTCCATATTTGAACTCCTAAACCAAAACCCGAAAAGTAAAATGTGTGTCTTGTTTTAAACTTAGCCCATCGTGCGCTAAATTCAGATCAATAGAGTCAAAATGTTGCTGCCAGAGGTACAAACCATTAATTCGAATGTACAAAGCAAGGCACTGATGAAGAGTTAAAACAGGTGTATAAAAATCCTGTGGATTAGTGTGTATAAAAATCCTGTGGATTAGTAACACCTACAGACCTGCGGGGAATTCTGATCACTGTTATACGTTCATAAACACAAAACCTGGTAACAATTCGACACTAAGTGTCCGTCATTATGTATATAGTTAAATGGGACATTAAAACCCTAAAGACACTGTCCTGAGAACATATAAGCCACAAACACTGGTCATAAGAATATTTTGGTTTAATTTATTAATCCGAGCTATTTTAGGGAGAGGTGTTAATGCAATATATGGAAATGTATGTTAATGTTATTTATGTTTTAACTGGTGATTTTTTGTTTTTGTTGTAATGTTATTATTATATTTTATTTTGTGTTATATAGTTTGATATATTATTTTAGTTAAATTTGTTTTTGGTATATGTTTAATGCGATTTGTGTAAATTGCTTACAAAACCATCCTGCCAGGTTAGGAAGAAATGAGCAGTTGTTAAAAAATTACAAGATAATTACGTTATTATACGTAATAGTGCTATATTTAGTTACCAAAAGGAAAAATATATAAATAGGGATATTCAATAATGCACTTAATTTTATTAAACAAAATTATTATTATTATTAATAATTATTAAAAATAATAATATTTCATAATCAGACGTTTTAAAATATAACCAGCAAAATATAACACAAAATTGTTTTATAAAATTTATTTCAAAATCAGATTTAATTAACTAACAAATTTTTAAGTATACCGACCTTTTGAATAAATAAGTTATGCAACTTTATTTAAATATTGCAATATTAAATGCTGATGTGTTATATAAATATACGCAGGAACTTGAATTGTTTCCTAACAACATTATATAGACTTTACTTTAAATGTAGAGACACATTTTACGACTAGAACGTTTTTCAAAATAATAGGAAATGAACTTATTACAGCTTATTACCGGTGCTGCAATATAAATTAAATCGACCATAAAATACGAAGTTTCCCATGGATTTAAAAAACCACATCTTAATTGTTTGGGATTACAATTTTTCAATACATGTGATTTTAATGCAAAATATAAGAGGTGGGGTTCTAGATTAATTAATCCTAAGAGAAGTGAGCTGTATTAGTGCATAGTTTACAATAATTAATCAATAATTACCTATTGGATTTTGCAGTTTACTCGCGGGTCTCTACTCAATTGTTTGATATGACGGATTTTAATGAACTCAGTTCTGGCCACACCCCATTTGTAGCATGTTTATATACATTCACAAACAAACAATTTTTACTGCCAAAAGTGATAAAAAATTGGATTGAAAGAAATGTTAACCTTAAAATATTAATTAAATGCTCAAAAGAACTGGATAATACAGCTAAAAAAAATTTAATATGCACGAAGCTGGATTTCTATCAACTCCAAATTTGCAAACTCAATGTCAACAAAATTACATTTTTAAAGCATCTGAAATTAGGACACTAATAAGGGAAGACTCAGAAATGCATGACGAAATAGCAGAAACGCTAATGTGAAACGTTTCTTTAACAAGACTAACTGCCATGAAAAATAAGCTGCATTGTAATTTTCTAAGTAATTTCAACACCTCAAATAATACAGTCATTACAGCTTATAAAGGCAGCGAGGTATATAAAACGGCTAACTCAAAGAAATGTAACTGTTAAATATGCAAATGATGTATGGTGTAAAACAGATAAAGCCAAAGAAGATGCATTTGCAAGCCATCTACATAGTACTTTTCAGCCGTATAAATATATAACAACGATTTTTATGATGAAATTATTGACTTTATAAGTAATTCTAGTATCATTGGCCTTTTCAACATATATCGCTTTCAGAAATACACGTAGAAATACAAAAGCTAAATTGTAAATATCTGCAGGATACCATTATATCAGATAGAATAAATAGCTTTCCTTAACATTGGAAGTGCGCAGAGATTGTAATGATAGCTAAACCAAACAAGCCAAGGAAGTAACTTCTTATAGACTAATAAACTTACTGGCTATATTCTCTAAAATATTAATGAATGAAAGAATGCTACCGGTACTAGAAAATATAAAAGAATTCCTAAACACCAATTTTAGTCAGACAAAAATATAGTACTCTGAAGCAATGCCATCGTATCGCAAGAAAATTGTAATATTATTCTATAATAATGATATAAAAGCTGGAGCGTATTAGGACCAATTCTATACTCAATTTTTGCCTATACTTGAAAGCATTTTAGTTGCAGCATATACAGACGACTTTCTTCTGATATCTGTTAAATTTAGAATATTATTTATAAAAGAGTTTGGGATTTAACTTTTGGAGACATTGTATGTTTTAAGTGCTTTAAGCAAAAAATTTAAGGTAAATTGTGCACGTCCTATGCTTTGTTTAAAATAAATACAATGCATGGCGATTAATTTTTTACTAAAATAAAAGATGAAATCAGAAGATTCAATTATCATATCGACGATGACAATTATCTATTTAAATTAATAAATATAATATAACAATAATTATGTTTATAATACTTACAATGATAATTCTAGTTTTAAATTAATATGTAAATATAATACCTAATAATCCAACGGATTGTCTATATTGTTGTTCTAAGTGAAGTTCTTATTGGCAATAAATTGAAAATTCGTTAATAAAGTTTATTACAAAAACATATATCCATTTGTTGTGTTTTCGGTATTCGAAGACAAATATTTAAAAAAATAACGTGTAACTTAATAATTACACTTCAAAAATAGAATATATATTCTTCTTAAGAAAATTGGCAATTTTTGACGGCAGTTCATGTACCTACTAGTAACTTTGATTAACTGAATTTCAAATAAGCTAGAATGTGTTAAAATTAAAAATCTATATTTACAATATTTAATGCATTACAATCATCTTCAATAATAAACTTACAATTTTGAAATTTGTATTTCATTTAGTACTGTTTTACTTGTACTTTGATTTTAACTTGGATTTATTGAATATTCATGGATCGGATTTAAAATTCCTATTTTTATATATGTCAAATTTAAATTAAAACAAAGACTTAAATTGGAAAAAAAAGTAATATTCGGGGATGCAGAACATTTTATTATTGTTATTTGTATTATATTTAATTTCCACGCAATGTTTTTGGGCGTTGATTGTTCATTTTGTGTTATTTTCTGGGTATTACCTTTGTTTTAATTTTTTTAAAGTAATTCGGTATATTTTAAATTCTTCTATAAGTTTTCGATTTAGATATTAATGTTTAATAACTGGTATACTTGAAATTGTTATCCAATAATCCAAATTTTATAACTAAAAAATTGATACTTGTTGCAGCTTTGTTGAAATACAATATAAGTGAACGATTAGTTTCATTACTCAATTTTCCTTTTGTTTACAATATTAAACTACACATTATTATAATGAATTTTAAATCTGTCCATTAAATGCCGAAACCCGGGATAGTACACCTAATTTTCTCCAAGAATTTATTTAAATAACAACTAACCCTAGATTCCCCAGATATTTTCAAACCACGTTTGTGGTTTTATCTAAAAAATTTTGATTACTTACAGTGCTTAGTGAGAGCAAACGAATAAATTTTTTATATACCACTAGGATTCAAATCCATGCTTGTATAAGCAAGCACTGATCAGTGATTAGTGCATATCAAACTTTGGTTACAAATATGAAACAATACAAATTTCGACACTTCACAAGCAATATAGGAAAAACGATCAAATCGAATTAATTGTCAAATTATTTGAAACAAATTAATAATTGTAAACATTAAAGACTACTTAGTTATCGACTGTGAGGTTGGTGCAAAATCAGCGAACAAAATTAATAAAATGAAATCATTGAGAACCAGAACCACGGTTTATATAACGCGGATTAAAATTTTATCAAAAAGAAAGGTATAAACCTTTCCGTGGAAGATCTGAATTGTAAAATTAGAATACTCTAATCATACTCCAAGCAGTTAATGCTCTAATCACACATCAAGCAGTCAATGAGAGTGCAGGCGAACATTGATAATTTATCACAACAATCTGAAGGAGTTGAAAGCGATTCAATTACAACTGATTTGAAGGATATTTATGTGTCAACCAAATGCAAAATAATATCACTGATTTCTTAAAGGCGTACTTTCGTAGCGGATGTTGGTATATTGAATACAACGGCATAATTTGGAGCACCCGGACATTTGAAGGAAATTATAGTGAATTTGAAGGAAATTATAGTGAATTTCCAATTGAAGGGAATTATGGTGAATTTCCAAAATTTATTTCGCATTTTAATAAATTTATTCTCCAGGATGAAACTTTTGATGACTTCGAGAAGTTAATAATACTAAAATAACATATTGGCTCCTTGTCCCTAGCAACAATCGAGGGTTTTGATGTTACTGACAACAATTATCCCAATTATATCTTTTTTTAATAAAAACACGTTTATGTTCGAGAAACATATTATGGCTCTTTTTGCTCTCCCTTAATCAACAAAATCAACTTCTGCTCATTTGAGAAATAATGTTTATTCAGTAAACGCACATTTAAGTACGATGATGTCATTGGGTGACTATAAAAGTATAGTGAATGGCATTTCAAAATATTTAGTCAAAGTTGAGTCAAGTGGACTCAAAGACAGCACATTATCAAAAGGATTTTAAAAATAGACGTTTTAATCAAACATCACTTGCTACTGTGAAGTCTTTATGTACCATCTGTCTTGGTAGTGGTCATGATCTTCCAGTTTGTAACCAGTTTAGAAATTCGCTTATTAAAGAACGGCGTCACCTTCGAGTAAAACAAAGGTGTGTTATAATTGTTTTAAAAAACAATATTTATATCCAGATTGTTCTGCGGCGAAATGCTCAAAATGTTACCATCCCCATCATTTACTTTTACATAAAGAGTACACCAGTACACAAATAGCTGCTAAAGAATAGGTGATGAATTTGACAGTAAAGCCTGAAGTCATTCTGGCGACGACTATAGTTTAGATAAAGAAAAATTGTGGAAAATATTATCGTGTTCGTGCTATATTAGATTTCTGTTCCCAGTCAAACTTCACGACTTGCTACTGAACACGACAAGTTCTAAATCGCTGAAGTGGACTAAAATTAAATCAAGATTAAATGAATATAAATCCAGACTAGATATTTATATATTGCTAAACATCACAGGAGCAAAACCAGATCATTATTTTGATGTTTCTACCTCAAATTTGCAAAAAAAAAAATAACATTGGCTGATCCAATGATTAATAAACCTGCAAAGGTGGTTATGTTGATTGGCGGTGTAATATTTATTGACTAATTATCAATTGGTAGTATTCGATTTGAAGGTTTGTTAGTTAAACTTCAAAAAAAGATAGAAGAATTTTTGGTATCAAATCATAAATGAATAGTTAATTGGTCAACAATTATTAATTAATTATTAATTTCAAATTATTAAAAAAAAGAAATGTGAAAAAACAACCCGCACTGAAACTCCAGAGCGTTTCATTTTTAAAATTCCAGTTTATTCAACGATAAATGAGCTAGGTGGTTCCTATATTGCTGTTGAACGATGATGCTTTCGCTTGAACGAAGTCTAAGTAGAGATATCGCTACAGAGAATCTTATAATGGATTTATAGCTAGATCACATGACGGTGGTAAATAAAAACGATATGTATAAAATAAAATATTTTGCACTCCATCAACATGTGATGCGGTAAACGAGTAATAAACTAAGTCTGTCATTGTAACGATGTTATGATGAAAGAGCCGGTAGTACAAAATGATTTATTGTCAATCATCGTGCGATTTAGATTTTACAATTTCGCACTTACAGCAGATGTAACAAAGATTTATTGCAAAGTATGGGTTACTAATAAAGATTTTTATTTTCAGGCGGTTTTATAGAGGTCTTCACCCGAAGAAAAGTTCAAAGCATATCGTTTGCGAACCATCACTTATGGTACTTAGATTCTTAAAGAAGCTGGGTAGGTAGGTAGGTATTTAGATCCTTAAAGAAGCTACTGCAGGTACTGCAAAAGAGTATATCTATGGATTTTATTAGTGGATCAAATGATGAAAATGAAATTTTTGAAATTAAAAAACAAGTGTCAGCAGTGCTGAGTTTCGAGAGAAATTAAAAGATGTCGAAAAAATAAATAAAAAGAAAATAGCTCTAGTGGAAATGCATGGATTTGCCGATGTATCGAAAGAGCTAGCGGATTCTGCATTCACATTCACAGAAAAAGTAATGAATAAGATTTTACAATGCCTTTGTGGAGTTCTACATCAAGAGTAGCACATTTGAAAACTCTACCGAGATTAGATTATTGTCGAAGCAAATAGGCAAAAATGGTGTTAATTTGTGAACTGATTCAGAATTGGTTTTCGACTGGATATGCGAGCATCCATCAAACTGGAAACTGTAGTATTAAAACATAATCCGAAAGATATCATATCCAGACATTTGTTTGCAAACGAATTAACTAATTTGATTGGGCTTGTTGGCCATAATTTCTTAAATAAACCATCCTATGGGCGCCCTATGTGGGAGTTAGGGCAACATATATATATGAACAGCCTCCAATAAATTGTATGAAGATGATGACCCCAAATCAAATTTTGTGAAATGGATTAAAACGTTGAGTAATTTTAAAAAACTGCAAAGAATATTCGATCTTCTACTTATGTTTAAAAATGACACAAAATCTTTAATTATAAGAAGTATCGATGCATTTTGTTTACTGCATATATAATTACTTTTTTTAAGTGAAATTTGGGTTGCTTTCAAAAAATCGTGAATTGCCATCCTCTAACTACCAAATATAAAAGCCTAAGTATTTTGTGGAAGTCGAATGTGGTGAACTGATACTATGTGTTGGTGGACGATTTGCGAATGAAGGTTTACCATATTATCCAATATATAAAATGCTCTTACCAAAAAATTCGAAGTTTGGTGCGATGTTTTTATGTTAAATATATGCATGCTGGTTCCCAAGCTTTAATAACTATAATCAGGCAAAATTTCTGGATATTCCATTGGTAGTTGCATGCAATGTTTTAGATGCAAACCAAAGCTAACAGAACAAAGCTACAGAGGTAGATTTATGTGTTAACATCCAGGATGCCGCTAGACAAAAAGCTATTTATTTATTTGTTTCGCAACAAAAACTGTTCATATGGAGATAGTTAAGAGGTTTGTCGCTCGACATGGATTGAGATTGAAGCTGTATCGCGATAACACGACAAACGTTGTTGGCACTCATCTAGTGTTGCAAGAGATAAAATAAAAGTTTTTTAATTGACAAGTGTTTGACTCCTGCCCATTTTTTTAATTGGTATTCCCTTAGTTGGAATCCGAGAACCTTCTGTAGGCAATAAAACCTTCTCTCATCTTGAGTTATGTCTCAGTTTTTCTGCAATACCACAGCACTTATGGAAAAGATGGTCGATGGAATATCTTCACGAACTATAACAAAAGGTCAAATGGATCAAAAAGGAAAACAACTTAAGTGAAAGTGATCTGATTTAAGTGGTCCAGGAAAATATATCGCTCAAGGAATGTCTTATTGGATGAGTTTTAAATGCCACTAGAGATGCTAAAGACGCAGTACGAATAGAAAACGAAAAATGGAGAAGTGTGACCTGCTATACACAAATTAGCTGGATGGATCGCCTAACCGGATCCATCAATGGACGATATGTTTAGAATTAAATAATTCCATAATTATTCTTACAATATCAATTTTGAATATTAACGCTTTTTATAAAAATTGTAATTAGTGTTGCATTTTTTTGGCAACGTGTATTCATATTAAGATTAAAGCCTGTTTGCTAGAACAAATAAATGAGAGTGAATAAGGTCAGGTTAACAGTCGACTTTCTAATGTTGTAGCAGCAGCAGGCAGCTATATTTTATATAATAAATTACTAGAAATAAAATGAACATGGAGTTTTTAATCTGTCCATAAAAAAATGTGACAACAGTATTTAAGTTTGAAATGTCTCTCTTTATATTGTGCCAATCGTTTAAGAAAGCTGTCGAATTATAACCGCCTTATGAATTAATATTTAAGACATATTCTAGACATTAACATAATTATCTGTAGCATAAACATTTCTCATATTATTTGCATTTGTTCATTTCTTACGGAGTTCATAACCAAATTTATGTACCATCTGCATTATATTTTCTACTTTTCCTTGCTGTCCTTTTTTTTAATTAAAAAAAGCATTTACTTTGTTGTTATTATGAAGGTAAATAGTATAGTAGCTTAATTCTGTTACAAAGGTCATGTTTTAATAAAACATAATTGTATAATAAACACGTTTTGAGATATATTCCTTAAGATCAAAATTACGTAAAATGACGTTACTTAACATTAACTTTTTAGGTTCGCAGAAACACTCCAGAAAGACAATGCGTATATGCAGAAC
Source organism: Sarcophagidae sp. BV-2014 (assembly GCA_001047195.1). Taxonomy (NCBI): domain Eukaryota; kingdom Metazoa; phylum Arthropoda; class Insecta; order Diptera; family Sarcophagidae; species Sarcophagidae sp. BV-2014. The sequence goes on from JXPX01245752.1 coordinate 9,449, forward strand.
TAAAATAACACTTTAGTAATAAAACTAATTGGTCATGATTAATTGCATATTTCGACCCCAAAATATGACAAACAACTGTTAAAATTCTTTGAATGAAATTACAATTATTTAGAATTAATTAGGCATTAGAAATATCGATAGCAACAACTTTGTTCTCACTCAATTTGTATATGGACATTCAAAAGAAACGTAAACAAGTACCATATTTAGTGAGTATTTGGTCACGGCAACATTTCAGGTTAGCTAATAGACTGTTCAGCACCAATGCTGGTGTACCTTCCGCCTCCGGCTTATTTACGTTAAGCAAATTATGGTGGTTGATCGCTTTTCAGCAAGATTAATTTATTGCAAACACGTTAGCTAAAAGAACTTTGGAAAACACCTTTCTCGGCTGCTCCATATTAGAATTATTTTTATTTTTTTTGAAAGTGCCAATATAGAATCAAAATATGCTTCACAGGACTTAATTATTTCATTCCTTTTTGTTTGTCCATATATAACAAATTCTCTTTGGTGTTGTGTTTAAAACTTCTATTATACATATAGATCGGACTAGAAGTTAGTTCTTAGAAATTACTAGGGATTTGCCCTTTTGTGTGGGCTTATTAATTAATTAGACTTTGAAAACGAGAACTTGCATTTTGTATATATGTAAAAAATATAAATATATTTGTTTTTAATTAATTATATTTGTTTTTAATTAATTGGAAATTTAGTTCCCGTCTGAAGTCTATTTTAAAAATTTATTTTATTTTGTATTATTTCGTCTTAAGTAAGTTTTTTTTTTCCTTTGAGATGAATATCGAAATTTGTGGTTCTGAAATAAAAACAAATGTATACATAAATACAAATTTTATTATTATAATAATAACCATATCTGTACATAAACAAATTACGTGTATGTCTTTATTTCTTATAACTTATACTAAGAAAATTTTGTATTAACTTACTAATTTATTTTAGTGACATTACAGTTTTAATTAGGTACTTCAAGTTAATAATATGTTTTTTATAAGACAAATCTTTTGCAATTCCTAAATGTTCCTGTTTATTCAGTTTCATTCGAAGTATATATATACTTCCATACACACACACACACACACACATATATATATATATATATA
>JXPX01247898.1:2935-15617 GCA_001047195.1 Sarcophagidae sp. BV-2014
ATCGATATTACCATGGAAGGTGCTTTTCCGAGATAAGTGAACTTTTCCCACGAACCCGTGTTTATCTTCGAAACACACTCTTATCTAGTAGAGCTCATCCGTTTGTAGTCGATTGTCCAGTGGATCGCACAACGCATTCGTTTATTAGTCGAACAAGTCGCATGTGGATCGGACGTCCTGCAGAAATTTTCCCAGTTACTTATAATTCACAGAGATTTAAACTAAAAACACTACTACTCCTTTTCTCCTTCCCATAACCTTTTTTCCTGATATCAACACAATGCACTGCATATATAGGGGACATCCCCTGAGTGTTGGATCATATTTAAACAAAATTATATCATCTGCCCAAAAACTCCTAATAATTCAACATATATGTAACATTTCTCATTTTCAACCAAGCTGGTCTGTTTAGTTGAAATATAGTCCTACTGAGTATCCTATTTCACAGTACACCTAACTTTTATGTATAACCGTTTATATAATACAAGAATGACGGCAGTTCTCATAATTATTATGCATTATGCTTAGTTTGGTTACAAAATTATTTTATATTTTTATGACCAATATATATGTTATATATATATGTTTTTTAATTGACATTTCAAAAGCATTTTTTATTATTTATATTAATTATTATTCAATATACTTTATTGCTTATATACAAAACTAAGGTTAATTATGATAGTTAGAATTGTGGTGTATTTTTTAGCATGGTAATCTGTTACAATAATGGTCACGGATTCCATTGACATTAAAAACTAACTTAAACAATTTGAAAAAAAAAATGTAAAGTTTTCCTATACCTCATACAGACCTTACCTTATCATCTATCCCATCGATGTAGAATAGGATTGCTTGCTTCTTACATATAACGTGCAAATATATAGCAGTTTCTAAAATAAATGATAGCAACTATAAATGGCACAACCGATGTGTCATAAGATACAAACCACTTGTTGTAATGTAAAACAAATTTTCTTCATGTGACTTCTTAACTAAAATAGCTGCATTGCGATTCAATTAATCATAAATAATATATTTTAAAGAAAAATATATTCTGCTTTTGTAAAAAGTGTAAAAAAAATTGTCTACGACATGCAATTTTGGTTAAAAATGTGCATAATACATACGAAAAATAACTAAAGCATAATCGCTATGATAAAAAAAATAAAAAAACATTTTAACAAGAGAAAGGAAGTTACTAAATAAAACAAATAAATCAGAATTCTCTTTTCCAAAATTAAATAGAAGCGTGAAGGTGACAAAACCAAAAAAGTTAGACGCGTTTTGCATTTTATGCACACAATAAATGTAAAAACTTTTAAAAACTCTTATATAAAAAACTCGCCATATAATATTTTTTAAATAATTTATTATTCTTAATTATATATCCATAAAACAATGATTAATATTTGAGTATTTATATTTTTAATATTATTTATTTTAATATTGTTTTTTTCAAAACAATTTTCTAAATTAATTTATTCTTTGTTTCTTTGCAAATTAAAAGTCTTTAGCACGAAGTTATCCTATTAGAAAACAAAAAAAATTATAAGACGACCATCAATTTATGAAAAAATTTAATATATAAAAAATTTAATGGCTAGGGTTACGATTCTTTTTTGAAGTGTACACGCAAGAGTTATACAGTACCATAAGAGTCTTTTTCCCACTTTCAAAATAATGGAAATAATACATATTTGGATGTTTATATGAGCGAAATTTTTATATAAAAAAATAATACATTAAAAAAAACTATAATCAAAACGGATTACAAATTAAGCAAACAAGGTTTATGGTGTTTGCGAAAACGATACTAGTCTTTTATAATTAGCAAATTGTATTCAGGTTTTTACGTTTATTTTATATATGATCGTTATTCAGCAATCAAAATTGGCATTTTTTCGAAACATATTACTACTAATAACTGTGAAGGTTAGCATTATCGTTAAAAGAAAAATCTTTATCAAAAGAAATAAAAACAAAAAAACGCATAATTTCCTTAAATCCTCGATTGTTTACAATTTGTTATACCCTATAAATTAAACCAATTAAAATTAAATTAAAAATTAATTGTGATTCAAATTTTTACCTCATTTATTTTCTTAATAAATAAATGGCGAAAATGTCATATATGTTTTAGCTACGAGGGTTCAAAAAAAGTTCTTCTCAATTATTTTAGAACATTACCATATATCAATGCTCCTTTTATATAAATTCTTTATAAATTTTATATCACTTCATACTGTAAACACTATGAAAGTTGATACTTGATTGTGATTCAAATATTTCGACTTTACCCTGTTGAAGATTTGAATAGCAATGTCCATTTTGACGAAAATAGAAAAGCAGTGTCATTTAGTATTTGTTTTTTAACTATATGCATAATTATAAAAAACTTCTTTGTCTAAATTTGGTAAAACTGTTAGTGTTTCAATATATTATTATTAATGGTTTAGGTTATTGGTTCAATTTAGCAGTTTAGCTTTAATATGTGTTTTTCTTTAAAAATAAATTAAAAAGCTTTTTTAAAAATATTAATAGTTAGAGACATCAAACAAAAAACTAATACTCAAAAGGAAAATTAACAATTTCTGTAATTCACTTCATGTTTAATAATAAAATTGCACAATTAATTTTGGAGTATTAATAAAGTAAAGAAGTGAAAACCCGAACATTCTCAATAATAATACAAAAACAAATGTATAGATAATTAAATTAAAACAAAAAAAGTAATCTTACAGCTTGATCAGTCGAGCTCTTGCTATAGGGTACAGGAATTAAGCGTTCTTGTAATTCGCCACCTATAACCTTTAAAAAGGAAGAAGAAACAATTAACTAAAATATTGTTTTTAATTCGTTTCCATAATTTTAGCGCCTTATGGATAATCATGTTTAGTAAATTGTTTTTAGCAGAATAAGCTTAAGTTTTTGTAAAAATAATACAAAGAAATAGAAATTATTATAAAATTAAAATGTTAACGAAATAATTCAAATCCGATCATCTTTTTGGAAAGATGCATATATTTTGTAATGACTAAGTTTGTTATTTTATGTTTAATGTTTATTTTTGTGGTTGTTATTTATGCTTTCTTAACATAACAAAATTACTAACTTATATGTAGTATACGATGTTGTGGTATTGCCCCAAAGGCAAATAATTTTTTAGATATTGCTGTAATAAAGTAAGCTTCATAATTTATGTTTCTATCTCAAGTTGGAGCCGTATTAAATATATATATTCAAATAAATTTATATTTGCATGATTTACAATGTTTTGTAAAGAAAATAAAATGTCATCGAATTTAAGATCAATATCAAATATATTATACAATAATATTGTTAATAAATCTTTTGACGTATGCAAAAAATTACTTGATGATACAATTTTTTAAAAGGTAAAGGTTAAAATTTTTTTAAATTAAAGTTGATTTATTAAACATTCAATTTTAAGAATTTTAACTTAAATTGTGGCAATGATAAATACCATGTTAAAAAAATACATGTTTTAAATTTTTAAATTCAATACTTATTAAAATTGAGTCACGAATCACCAACTACTCGATGAAATCGACACGCTAAACATTTATGAAAATTAGTTGCTTTAATATCGTTTACGATATAATATTGATATTATATCGAAGAAGTGATCTATAATTTCTACATAATAAACAGATTTTAATTACTGTGAATAACTTTCAGCAATAATTGAGAAAATATTTAAATCCTTATATAAACATTATTTTTTAAACTTATGAGACAAAAATACAAATTCTCGGTTATACTTTTTGAACAAACTTTTAAAGTTATTTCTATTAGTAAAACAATCGTTTTTCAATATTTATTTATAAAATAATTTTTAATCACCCACAAACGGATGTACTTCAATAAATATTAACCTATTCTTTAGCAAAATATATCCATATGTGTTATATAATATATATTGCAACAGATACATTTTACTTAAGTTCATACCTTATAGTTTGATACAACTAGATTCACAATTTTTTCCTATAAAATTGTATCTCATGTAGATCATAAATGATACGTTCATATATTTTTATATTCTTATTTAATTTTATATGATTATATCAAATACTTTTTAGTCAGTTTGGTATTTTATTTTCTTTTTAATTCAAAAATATTTGTGTTAACCAAATTTTTTATTCGTAATTGTTTAACTTGATGCAGAAAATTTTCGCGTTAGTTACAGCTTGAAAAATAAGCAACTAAATTAAATAAAAGTACTTTTTATGACGTAAGCTCGCTATTTAGTTGTATACGCATCACAGAATTAAACATCTTTAGGAAGTTAATACCTAAATTTTCCTTAGAATAATATTCTATATTTAAAGTATTTTTTACTTAACCATCCGTTTCCAAACTTTTTTGAGTAATACTTACAAATTTACTTTGGTTATTTAAGTCTTTTCTAATATTGTGTATGTGGACTGGTTAAGTAGTTGATCTAAATGTATATACTGCTAGAAACCCAATCAAAACTATATGTCAAGTACATATAAAAATAAGATTAAACTAGATTACAAAGTAATAAAAAATAAGTGATCCTATTTTTTGAATCATAACTGTGTATAGAATACTTCGTGAACTTATTGGATTATTTGTAAGTTTATAAAACACAATTTTTTCATCAATGGGATTAAGTAATAATACATATCTCAATTAATTTGTGTAACAAACACAAGAGTTATTAAATAATTGTTTGGTTTTTGTTCAACCGCGTTCTATGTAACATAGCGAACGAATTTATTGCTGATATCTGATGATTGTTAAATTTGTTTACAAATTAGTATTATTTTAATAGTATATACTTTTATATTTGTGTTAACATTTAACTTCTAGGAAAAGATTTTCTTGATACTAAAGTGATAAATTTTTTTAAATATAAAAGAATTTAACTTGCAGCGGCAACAAAAAAAAATAAAACAACAGAAACCTACCAATAATATTTCCAATTATATATACATAGAACGATTACTTAAGTAATTTTAAATTAAATTTCAAATTAATATATTAAAATATGTGATGAATACTAATACCGTTAAACAAGCAGTAAATACTGAATAGAAGACAGATGACAAAGGAAAAAGCGTATCAACGTCACAACAATGTTAACGCGAACGACTTTTGTTATTAAATTCGGTAGGTATGCCCAAAATTATCTGTGCAACAATCCAACTATAACACCAAAACACTCACAAATATTGTATTCCCAATTTTTTAACAAAAAAATACAATACAAATAACTCAGATAACTATATTAAAAATAAAGGAAATATATTTTTGGGTATAACTTCTCAAATTATGGAATATAAAAAACAAATATACGTTAAATGCACTAGATTTGTGCATTGCTAACGCGGGTACACATATTTATAAGACTCTGTGCATAAAAGCGAGACGAATACTGTTATCGTTTACATAATTTGAAAAAGTTGTAATGTAATTTATCATAAAAGAATTTATCCAATTAAATAACACCTATTCTAAAAACTTTAAGGGATACAGTGAAAACATATATAATATGAAAGAATTTATATTAATTTCTTTATTTTTAATACATTAGGCTTTGATAATAAAATATCTTAATTTCTTTAATTAAATTCTTAATATGGTAAGGTTAAAATTAAAATTCAGGTACAGTTATTTTATATATGTTCATCTATTGGAGCATAGGGCGCTTAGGTACAGTTATTAGAGGTGATTAATTTTTTTTAAAACATTGGCATAAATGATGAATAACTTAAAACGATTGTTAAATACAATAAATATAGTCAGTAGTTTCTTAATATTCAATACAATATCATTCACCAATAAGCTAAAAATTAGTATATAAGATAATGTGTACCAAAATTGTATATGAACATTTTTTAGTTAAGCTATGTCAGACTTTTTTAAATTGAAGTAATTAAATAAAAAATTAAATCACCAAAATGTTTTAGCAACAACCTCGCCATTCTTATTCACAGTTCTTTCTGTCAAATTTGTAAGTTATTTTTCTATAAACAAATGCAAAAAGATATTACTTTCTAATTAAATTTTTTTTAGAGAAATATATATATTTAAAAAATTCTTTTAATTCATCAACTTCATTTATTCATCAACTTCAACTTTATGCAATGTTCTGAAAACTAATTCAAAATACAAATATGATTAAATTAAACTAAAATAAAATAAAAAACGGAATGAATTTTTAGTTTGAATATTTTACTATCCTTAACTTCTATAATATGTTCATGTTTGATTATATTGATTTAAGAATAATTATGAAAATAAAATCAAACAATGTGGTATTAACAATAAAATACAATTTAACTAAAAGTTTGTATGGCGTGTTTAAAAAAATTGTTCTTAAACTTTAGAAAATAAGTTTCAAGACAATTATAAGGAAGTGGCCGATTTTTATTGGAATAGTTTGATACCAAATAAGTTTTAGTTTAATAGCTTGGATTTTCAATACTTGTTATCTAAAACTTGTGTAATCTTTAGTTTGTGCTATAACTTAAATACAACAATTTTATTCAATTTAAGAAGAATTAGACTTAAAAGAAATTTCCATAAATTTAAAAATATGTTACATGTCAATATATTAAATCTGAAATACAAAAGTTTGTTTCTAAAATAACTGAATACAATATCATTAAACTGTTTTAATTTGTTGCCTAACAAATTAAAGAATTATTGATCAAATTGACGTAATGTTATTTGGTAGCATTGCTTGAATTTATAACATTTCAAACAGAACACATTTTTAAATAATATTATTGTAGACTTCTTTCGGAAATTTATGAAAGAAGTACTGGATTAGTTTAATGTTCTTTAAGAAAGAGGTTTAAAAGGAAATAAATTTTCTACGAAATACTATAAAAACTCATAATATATGGCATTAAACTTTATGAGATACGTATATCAAATAATATCTATTTTTTAAAATCGTTTAAACTTTGGGTTTTGCAAGTATATAACTTTCGGATTTTAATTCAACTGTTAAAAATTTGTTTACAGTAATTGTATTATCTGTATTATTGCAAATAATAAAGAAGTTATAAGATTATCACCCTTATCGCAAATCTGAAGGGAATAAATTCGGGGGAACGTTTTTATTGCCATGACTAATATTTTGGCATCGTCAAATATTACGGTATACAAATTTTCAGGACGTAATGTAAGTGAGAATATCAATAATTGTTGGCAGTTGGTGCATAAATATATTTTTAGCAGGTTTTAACAATATTTCGGAGTTAACAACATATTTTTAATAACTTTCAGAAATACTGTCCACGAGCTCCCTCTATACTAAATAAAAAATGCCTTAAATACCCAAATAGGCATGTTAATAAATCGTTTTTGCACTTTATGTATGTTTAAATATATTTTTATTAATTAAATTGATAACATTAGATACAATAAATAAAAGACAATATTCCTTCAAAAGAACATGTATTCTAAACGAAAAACCTAAATTACATTCGCATTAATTCACTTGCATTTTTTTTCTTACCACAAAATGTTTGTAAGATAATCATATAATTTTAGCAAAACTCGCTGGAATAAATTTGCCATTACAACTTTAGGAAAAAATTACGAGTGACAAAATATTCTTGAAATGGGTGAATATAAGCTACATATATCAATAGAAAAGAATGAATCAAAATACGGCATTGTTATATTAAAACAATAATAGTTGATAATTAATTAGTCGTGCTTTTTAAGTGATTTTTTATCAAAATAATTAAAATACACAAATATATATAAAATATTAATATTCATAGCGATTTCAAATTATTTTTATCAAAACGTACAACAGTTGCTCTATATATTCATTTTGTATAAACGCGTAAGTTGTCATATTTAAAAAGTATAAAAAAAAACAATTTTCATATTTAAAAAGTATACAAATTGTTCCGTAAATCGATTGAATAAGGAAATTTAAAGCGAGGATTCACACTTTAAATATTACAGTTTTTGAACACGATGTTGAACCAATATGACTTTTTTAAGAATTTTCGAATGAATTTTTAAATTTGATGCGACGTATAATAAATAAGATAATATCACCTATCATATCACCAATATAAATACTCGATGGACTGCTTCAAAACATTTAAATAATAATATCTGATCACCAACGTTGTCAGATACATTTGGTTGAGATCTTAAAAACTTTGAAATAATCGAATAAATTAACTTTTACCTGTAACAATTGTATTGTTGGTCAATTTAGTTCCAAAAATAATCGGTGCTGTAAAAGCTTAGATATCAAATATATTTTATTCATATATTCAAGTTTTTAACTTTTTGATTTATCAATAATTCTTTAATTTATGTAAAATTTAGAATCGTAAAGCATTTACACAGTTTCCAAGAGAGACTAAAGTTTTCATTTTGTTATTAATAAACGTATTTTGTTAAAAAAACAATTTTATTTTTATAAAAGATTCAAAGCTTTTATAGGTGTGCTATAATTTTTAACAATACTTTATTTAGAACTGTAAAAACTTCTAAATTGCCTTGGTGTGTTTAAGCAGTCATGAGTTTATTTAATTAATAAAAAAAAAACTTTATACATACATTGGACAAAATAATGATATGTGCATTAGTGACCCACCTTCAAAGATGAGTGCACATCACATTTGACGTGAACGTTTACGTCTTGGCAACTCACTTGACAATCATCAGTGCCATCTAAATTAAAAGTTTTCTTATATGAATAAAAACTGATTACCTCTCATCGTTTCACAATTGGTGTACTTCTGCGAATTCCTACTTTGGTGTGGGTAGTCGTTGTAGGCATTGCAGATGTTTGTGTACTAGTGCTTAATATTTGATGAACTTTCTTGATTATGACTCAATTAGTGTATCATATGAACGCACATATTTTTTGTAGCTGAAAAGTGCCGAATTTTCCTTTTGTCCCTATCATTAATAATTAGATTGCGACCACTAAGTTTGGTACAATCATAATTACCCAGATTTTTTATGAAATTTGTTATTGTATTTCTATATCTTAAAATCCTATTCGATACTGTTTTAATACTTAAGTCAGTTTCATACAAATTTTTGAGTGGAGTCTCCTCAAAATTTACCTTTTTTGTTTCTTCCACCATATTCAAAACAAAATTTATTTAATATGGACCATTTTTATAGATAACTCGATTAATGGGTTTTAAATGGCACCATATCTAATCTAACGAGTTTGTTCTAAATTCAGGGGTACCTTTCTTCCACTTTTTTCCTAATTATTTTAAATGTCCCTAGAGGTGTCATCGATATTTAGAATTTGTGATGGCACATAAATCAAATTTTTGTTAAAAGATGTTTTGTTTCCTTTTAAATGGTATAAGAAGTACTTTTAGCCATCCGAATTTCTTAACATATATTCCAATATACTGCCGAAGACGGAATACAACTCGCATATACGGGTAGGGTCTTTAAAGGTTTATTTTTAAACTGCTCGACCGTGTGCAAACTAGATCAGCGGTGTTTATCAATAACATAAGGGCATCCACTTCATTGAACTATTTTAGCCTCGTTGGAATGTTAGCTGTGTCTATAAAAAAGTAGTGTTACGCCGAGATAAAAAAACCATTTCTCTCACGCCCGTGTTTTTTGGTGTAATACCCGATTTTCTAGTAGAATACATGCGTATATGCAGTGGACCCCGCATTTTTTACAGAGAAAAATTATTCATTATTTGAATGTCAAACAGACTAGAGTAAGAAATATTCACTGTTACTAACAATATTCAAAAGTGCTAGACTGACTTGAGTCCCTGTGGTATCGTTTTCCTATAGGTAAAATTCGTGTTGTAAAAATGAATGTTGAACTAATCACACAATATGATGTCTGTGGAGCTTTGCCATTTTGATTATCACTTTTAAATTTATCAATAACCAATTTGAATTATTATTATTTAAACTTGTTGATGTAACATCAATAGAAACCAATAAACAATTTGAGATAAGCATTGTGGACGTTAGCCCTCGACAGCCATTTTTCTAATTATACAAATTTCAGTTTCCAAGTTACTTGATTTTTAGCCTTATCTTGTTGTCTTTTTTACTAATGCAGCATATTGTAATATTAAATCCTTAATTATGTTAGATTGTGTATACAAAAGTGGTTCGAAGTCGTGTTTCGGTTTTTTTTAAGGGATGACGGTAGTGATGATCTAATATGATCAACGCAACCATCTATTTGTGTTATTTGCTGATCTGCCTTAATTGCTGCTTCCATTTGATTTTTGATATGATTGAGTTGTGGGTTCTTCGTCTATATATATTATATCAACTGGTAATTGTATAGAGATTTGATTTTGTGACTGTTGGGACAACCACTGTGGTTGTGTTTGTTGTTGTGACTTTTGACCATACTTATTGTAGATTGGACTAAATAAATTGCTATTGTAAAATAAGTTAATCCCAGTTGTATAGGGAGCGTTAGTGCGTGGGCTACGTAAGCTGTTCAACCTGTGCATGGAGCGTCGTACACTCAAATCTTCCAACGTCGAACGAAAAGCACGTATTACACGCAACTGCAGCAAACAAAAATGTTAACAACAGGCAAACAAAAGAGAACAAAAAACATTATGTATTAATATACAACAAAAGCAATAAACAAAAATCAAAAAATAGGTAAGTTAAAATATAATAAATAATTATGAAATAATCCACTTTGATGTTAATAATAATATATACACAAAAAAAATATTTAATTCAAAACTAACTTATTATTTTTAAAAAATAATAATTCTTATTTAATTAATGCGTAAAAGTACAGCATTACAAAAACATTTATAAATATAATTTAATATTTTCAATTCGGAAATACTGTTGGAAATCATATAAATTTGCATTCACCTCACCTTTATTACGAAACAGAAAAACTAAAAGCAACAGCATGTTGTTAGGGAGATGCGTCAAATAAAAAGGAAAGAAAAACAATCAAATTGATTTGATGTATACTTTAATAACATATATTATTTTGCTTTTTTCTGCATTTTGTAAGGAAGACTTGGGGAATTAATTATGAATTATTACACGATTAAAGGCAGTTATTGTAATCACCAACATTTGGTTAAATATCATTTTATATCTTTATTTTCATCGTTATGCAGGGTGACGCAGAATGAACTTTATGGATTTCTAACAGCTCTTGGCAGTTTTCTTTGGGGATATTCGGAAGAAAGATACCAAGAACCATATTCCAACTTACAACTAACTGTCAAAAAGAAATCGTGGCTACTTAATCTGAAATTTTACGAAAAGTCAATGCTAACTCCAAAAAATGTTTTCTAAATAAATACAAGAGTTATAAACTATTTAAACCATAAAAATCATTCTGCGCCACCCTGCATAACTTAATTCTTTGTAAGCTCAAATAGAGCATTATCAGTGTTTAGTTACATACTATTGCTTTTTTGTAAAAAATTCTCTCGGTAGTGTCTTAATAGACGTGTTATGTAGATGAGGAACTTCACAATTGTAGTGTTTAATTAATTTTTTAAATTAAAAACAATATTTTACAGTAGAGGTATAAAAACCGTGAAGATCATTTCAAATGTACGGATAACGGATATATTCTGAATTGTCAAATTATTATATGTATATATTATATATATATACAGTATATTAAATACAGTTTTGAATAAATTTAAGTAATACCGTTCGAAAGAATAGTAAATAATAAGTACTTTTTTTATAAAATAAATCGATGAGTCATAATTTGACAATATTTCAAAATCAATAGGGAGAAAAATTTGTAGTTTTGTACTCATAGAATAATCCAAAATTGATTCATAATGATGTATAAATATGCACAGTAAAATACTGTAAACACGCCCACAATAATTACCCAATTAGGAATATATTATTGTCGTTAGATTAGACATTCAAATCCACATTGTCGAAAACTCAAGAAACCTTACTGTAAACATTGATATCTACTTTTTAAAGTGAAAGAGCGTATATTAAGTAGTTTTACGGTTTGAGGTATTAAAAAGATTTACGAAAGTTTGTTTTTTTTATCACAAAAATATCTAACAAAAAATTCTTGAAATGTAAAAACGAACCATATTAAGAAGCTGCATAATAAAACACTTACCTTCAATATTATAATTGTTGTGCATCAAATTTCATGCAATTATATAGTACAACACATTTAGAAAAGAATGAAAACGTCTACTTTACATTTTACAAAACATGAACCCATATGTAATGTTGCGATAAATCTTATAAGTCAACATATATTAATATAAGAAATACTGTTAAAAATATAGTTTTATGTTTGAAATGTGTATTGATGAAATTCTAAGACAGACATTAAAATTAGTCTTACACGAAATTGGTAAAACTGCAGTTGACACATACACACACACACCCCACACATACACACACATCCCCCGCACATACTAAACACCCACCCCCTCCCAATCACACACACACACACATACACACACATCCACACATCCACACACATACACACACATACAAACACACACACATAACATATATACATACATACATACATACATCCATACATACATACATACATATATACATACATACATACATACATACCTACATACATACCTACATACGTACATACGTACATACATACGTACGTACATACATACGTACATACATACGTACATACATAC
>JXPX01248095.1:285-17661 GCA_001047195.1 Sarcophagidae sp. BV-2014
TTATTATATGGTTAATAAAGGAAGGTTTGCGTTTCACTTTGTAGCTAATTTATAATGCCTATTATGAAAATATGATTTTTGGATAATGGTTCTAGAGACTAAGACGGGTAATAACACGCAGAAACATTTTATAAATGAATATAAATTTAAAATTCAGTAATATATATTTTGGATATATTGATATTCTTACTCATATAGCGAAAACGCAGGATATATATATAAATGAGATATATAAAATAAAATAATAGACAAATATGACATTTCAATTTTTTAAGTAAGTATTAATATCTTCTTATACCCTACACAAGTAGACGGTCCCATACATAACGATCACGAGGTTTTAAATAAGCCCAAGTTTTAAAATAAAATCTCTTAAGTGAGAGATCTGATTTAGTTCACAATATTGTCTATGTTAGACATTCAACCATAACAACAAGAGTGGTTTTGCGTTTCTTTGAAATCATAGTAGAGCAAAAATCAATTATTTTGAATTTTTTGTTCATACAGTACAAAGGCTAACACTTGTTATACAATATATGTTCAGATTAGAACAGGATAATTATAATTAAATGAACTGACACATATTGTCTTATTTTTGTGTGTATTTAAATGTATATAACAGTGTTATAAACATTGATTAGCTTAAGATAAGAAAGAATGAAGATCACACAAGCATTATCAATTACTCTGCATACACATGTATACGTTATATTGAGCGATAGCATTTGTAATAAATAAGGAAAATAACACATATTTATTACCCTCTGTTATCACACAGCAAACATTAATAAAGTGTACAATCCGTTAGTAGATTAGTTCTAATTTAGTTTTAAGATTAATTTAATTTGCTCTTAAGGTTTTATTTTTAATAAAGGATTTAGTATTGTAAAAGTACTCATAGTAAGAAAGTGTGTTCCTATCATCGCTACAACTTCTACAATATATGTATTGTACCCCAATTTTGTGTATTCTTCCACGTATCACTGGTCATAATAATTACGCAATAATGTAGGGGAAGATATATGATTCAAAATAAGTAAGTATAATTTTTTCCAAAAAGTTTGTGGTACAGCGTAATTTTTGCAACAAAATTGGTGTCAAGACCCAACTTCACTGGACATTCAAAGTTACTAGTGGAATAAGGAAAGATCTTGACTTAAAAAGGTCCAAATACGACCAGTTTTCTCGACATAATACTGCTTACTAGTATTAAAGCTGTTGTAGAAGATTGGATGAAAATAATGGAAAATAACTTTTCTTAAGCGTTCAGATAGACTTTTGGTTTTTGAAGTCCATGATATATAAATAACAACAAACACGCTTCATTAACATGTTCAGCATTATTGTTCACTGATAATTACTTTTAAACTAAGTTGTATTCTATACATTCAAGAGGATATGTGAAGTTAAATTTTTATGGAATTTACAGGGTTGATTTTATTTCAACCGTAGGGAAGAATATATAATTACATATACCTTACGGACTTAAGTGATTTCTACTTAAAAGCATTGCATAGAAATTTAGTCTTCGGTATCAAAGACATCATTTTTCTTTCGTTTTCCCTTTTTTTTTAAATTGACGATTTTAACAACGTTTCAATGACTAAATAATATAGTCCAGTATAATCATGAGTTTTGCAGATTGTTCGAAAAAAGTTCATTCTTCAGTAATATGAAAAGACTAAAAGTCTTTTGTGATTAACGAACTACTTAAGGAATTTAAGAGTGATACTATCATGTCTGGGTTTTTAATTGGTTAATTTGATATTGGATTAAAAACTAAAAAATTGGCTAACGTCTTTTTCTTAAATTATTGAGTGAATTTCAAATACCTATCAATTAAACTGTTCACAAAAATCTTCATTTTTTTTTTAAACAAAAAATATTATTTGTTTAATATGTCGGAAGCTTGTTAAAATATTTAGAGCAAAATTCTTTATAGTCATTGTTATTTCATTGTTTTTTCAATAGTTCAATATAAATAAAAATTGCAAAGAAAATAGCTCTTTATAATCAGTGATGTAATTGGTGTATATAGGTAAGTGTTCGATTGACTACGAACCAAAAATATCTTTTTCCCTGTGAAATAATGATATTGGGTTGTATTCATAATTTGTTAGGGGTTTTGCGTATTAAACTTAAAATGTTTTATAACTATTAAAAAAATTAACTTAAATATGTATTTGATTTAATGTGTTAATTAAGAGACGCTTTTAAAATATGTAAGCAAAAATGATATATGTGACATTTTTAATTAGCTGCTAAACATAAACGAAATATTGTGCCTGAAGACAAAAAAATTAACTAATTTATAAAATGATAATACAAACAGAACATTATACCAATTTTAAATTTAACAATGGTAACTGATGGTTAATGTTTTTGTTACTAAAAGATACAGAAAAAAGTTAGTAAAATAAAAAATGTTGTGCAATACCTCCCGAATCTGCGGGCGATCTGTCTTTTTTACGCTTTTTCTTTTTCGAAACATAACCATAGTTGTCCCGTGCACTCCACCCCGGATACAATTCCATGTGTAACTGACGTTCTTGCCGAGCTTTTTCGTAATATTTACTTTGTTCTTCGCGGGACAGTTCATGCCACTACAAAATAGTTTTGGGATGGGGGAGTTTTTTTAATGTATACGTTTCAATGAACTTTTATACACAAAAGTGTCATATGTAAAATACTAGTTTAATATTGAGAACCTTTAAAAAAAGGTTTTCATATATTAAACTGTTATATTAATCAGAATAAATAAAATACAGCTTCTTGAAAATTCCAATTTTCAATAATTTTGTTAAAGTTATTATTAAGAAAAAATGGCGTAAAACAAAAACATATTATTTTCGTAATTTCGTGGTATTATTTCGTGGTATTATTAGATGTGTTTAATAACATTTGAAATAAAATTTTAAATTTAATTTAATATTTTTTTTTAATGATGTTAATAATTAAATATGTCTAAGAAAAATATATTTTTTGTAAAAAATATATTTGTTTATATAAAAAAGTCTTTTACAAAATGCTTAATAAAAATATCGTGATTGCATACATGGTAAAGTTTAAGTGTTAACATTAACGTTTATCATTGTGGTCCCTTAACACAGTTGAGAGTTTTATGTTTTAAAGTGATGCTGTAGTAAAACCATTAAATTGCCACTGAAATATTCGTTTAAACCACAAATACAAGTTGACGAGCAACACTTTTTTTCTTGTTATATTTTCTAAATAAGATATATTTAGTTTTCTATATCAGAACTTACTCGTCTGCCTAATATTTGGTTGATTGCAGCTGATTCCTTAAGTGTGCACTCTGCAACTACTTTGGCCCGCATTTCCTTCATGTATAACATGAAAGCATTCAAGGGCTTTTTGATATGAGGTTTCTTTTTCTCGGATGGGTTATCCTTGCAGTTATCACTTCCCTGTGAGTTTGTTGAATTTTTAACAGCCAGATTCCTAGAATATGAAATAAAAACACGAATTGAAAGTATGAATAAATAATTTTTGAATTAGAAATAACCGAGAATAAGGAAAAAACTAAACGCAAAAAATTTAGTGTAGTACAACAAAAGTTATTGGATTAACTTTATGAGTATATTATAGATGCAATAGGCCATTAACTATGTAAACAAAGATAAAAGTTTAGCTATGATTTGGTGTTTAAAATAATATTTGGTGTTTAAATAATAATAAAAACATTATACTTTTTGAATTTAAAATTGAATATACTATATAAGCTTTTCATTATTATTGACAGACAGACAGAATAAAATATATAACTGTAGGTAATTGTTCATTCTATTTAATAAGTATAACATTTAATTACATCTTTTTAAATTTGCTGCCAATGCTTAGATCATATGGACCCTCAATATTGATGAGAGCCGTACCAGTAATATTACTGCTGCTGTTGTTTTTGATTGAAGCTGCACTAATTGCTGAGGAAGAATTTGCTGACGCAGTAGCAGCATTTATAACAGCTGCCGCAGTTAGAGCATTAAATCTGGCCTGAAGCATATTTCTTAAAGCTTTTTCATGTAAAGCCGTCACAGCGGCAGTGACCGATGCATGAGCACTGTAAATTTGGGGATTGTTAATGGGTGGACTTGATATTACTCCAGAGGCATAGGCTGTGCTATTAGTGGTCGTGTATACTTCTTTTTTGTTTGATTTTCGTTTGTTGATATTTGTGTTGATGGATGTAGAAATCGATGGTATACTAGATACTGTGTTCATGGAATTGAGTGTTAAATTGTTGAAAGCTCGATTACTGAGAGCCGCTAAAAATGATGAAGTTCCACAGTCTGCCATTAGCATATTCAATATAGGAGCATCCTCTACATGACTATGTTTTATTGTTGCTGATGCTGTAGCTGTAGACAAAGTAGGTGAAGTTGTTGATGTTCCAAGAAAGCCAAATGTTTCGTCCCCACTTGATTGTTGAGTCTGAGTAATATTATTACCTATTGGTGATAGAGTTGAAAGTGGAAAAGAGAGATCAACTGTTTTGTCATTATTATTTTCACAGCTATAATTTTCCTTTTCAACTACATCTGTTACTCTTGATATTGTATCTTTTTTACTATGCGCAGAGCATTCCAATATAATTTCCGGGGCTGTTAGAACTTTTTTATTTAAATTTGTACCAAGATTTTTTGGATGCCAAAAACACACAGGAGATCTGTGTTGGGTTTCATAGTGATTTTCTCTCTTATCCTGTTGTTCTATTGAATCTTCTTGCTTGTTTCCTGGTTGATTCATAGAGGGCTTGCAATCATCTTTTCTCAAATCGGTTTTACATTTTGATCCCAAACGAATGTCGGTAATTTTTTTTGTTTCCCATTTTATCAGTACAACATTTTCATTGCTGCATTCTTTTTTCGATTCAAAATCTCTTATAGAATATTTAAAATTATTAGCTGGAGAACAGTACCTCGTTCTGTCATCCAATCGTTTGTTAGAAGGTCTCAAGTAAAACTGACGAGCATATTCACAATGCCCCAAAATGAATTGCAGTTTTCCCATAATCGTTTCAACAAAACTCTTCTGATCTTTTAAATTTTCAAATGATTGTTCGAGATGCGGATGTTGGGTGGATGGATTAAAAATAAGTTGAATTTCATGATTAATATCTAAGAATTGCTCTAAGCAAATATGAGCTTGAGTTAAAACTTTTAACTGCTTTTGCCATAGTTCTAAAACTTTAGTTACAGTTGAGTTCATATCATGCCTGGGCATTGAGAAGTCTGGTGAGAGTGTTTCTCTATTAGTGCTAGATGCTCTTTTACTTTTACAGTGTTCCCATCATTAATTATAACATCATTGAGATATTGGTCTTTGTCTCTTACTTCATTCTTACTTGCATTATTGTTGTTGGCATAATTAAGTATAAAGTGTGGTGGTGTTTGTTCTGTCAATAGAACAAAATAACTGAGAAGCCAGCGTACGTGAAGCAGATTTAATTCGATGAGCAGTGTTATTTGTAAATAATTCCGCTCTCTGATCTTTTTGTAGCTTTTTTTCTTCTGTTATGCTATTAAGTTTAAGTATTTTCATTAAAAGTGGAGTTTCGTTCAATTCTGTGATATTATTTTTCCCAGATGACAATTATGGTACGCATACGGTGATAACTTGTTACTATTACTAGTAGCTGCAATGATCGTTATGATACGATATAAAAGACTTTTTATTTTCTATAGCTTAACAATACAACCTTTGTTATTACTGTCTATGGGTGTCAACTGTAGTTTAATTTTAATAGATATAATTTCGATATAGACCGTGTTCAATAGTCTAGTAATTGCAACTTCAGTGATCATATCGTCCCTGACATCATCATTGTTATCGTAATCATTTTTTTTGTGTTTATATTTTTGTGAATATAGCTTAATTACTTTATGCGCTATATGGTCACCTATTTCATTGTCAGTTACTCCATTACTCGCGTAAGTTTTAATAATATTGGTCTTACAGCAAATTCAATGTTGTATTATTGTTGAAGTCGTAACAGGTTTAACTCGCGTAAAAATATTATTCGAAATCGGTGAAAACGATGCAGATGATAAGCAATTTATGGATGAGGTTGAAAATAATGGTAATTTTTTTGGCGAATCCAACAAACTAGGTGTGGACGACCCTTCTAATAAAAAGCCGAAAAAAGCTTCTTCTACGAATGTCGAATCAAAAGTGCTATATTTCAAGCTGCAGTAATGAATATTTCTGTAAACGTTGTTTTGTCCAAAAGCAAAGAAGAATATTGTACTCGTTGAACTCAGATTAACCGACAGTAGTGGAAACGGTGACAAGAAATCAATGGAGCTATAAGAATAAGGTGGCAACACAGTCTAAAATCCTTTAGAGTGACCAAAGCTTTTACATACAGTTACTTTTTCTAATTCCAGTGGCACTTTTCTGTCGAAATCAAAAACATGACATCCCACTTATAATTATTATCGTTGAGTTTACTCCAATACATAACATTCAGATTTTTCAAAAATAATACAAAAAATACGATTTTAACATAGACACTTACTGGCTACTTTTTATAATATTTTGTCTGTTCATGTACTCCTCCAGCTACAGGTCTTATGTAACATTTTCATTATATTAATTTTGGATACAGCTACACAAAATAATTTAGCTTTGATTACATTTATATACTCCTACACTCATCACAACCACAATTAAAATATAAATAATATATTATTTAAATATACAAGCCATGACTTGAAGGCGAATACTTTTTACAAAAAAAATAATTAGTAAATTCATAGAGCAGCACATGGGAGATGTTAATTAAAATTTGTAATGTTTTTTTTGTAAAAAATTCCATTATAATTTTTAATACCGTTCTATTAAGACAATTTTATGTATTATAATCTTCATCTGTTCTCCCAAAAACACGTAATGGTAATTAAATGAAGCTCGACCAAAAAAAAAAAAAAAAATATGCTTCATCTATCAATCTATGCTTAGTAAGGTCAAGGGTAAAAATGGTTGAGTGGATATGTATTTTAGCTAAAATTTGGCCTCCCATACATTTTTTATTTGTCTCTCATTTCTTAACGGGAAAGAAAATGCCATTACCTAAGTACAAAGTTTAGTACGTTTGCATCATGCGGACCATTGTACAGAAAATTGAAAAAATTGTTACGTCAAAAAATAAAAATACTGATTACTGATTGAAGTATGTTTTTAGGACTATTAATAATTATTATTCAATATTATAAATTAATTTTTCATGAAAAAATAAAATTAATAATAAATTTATTTACTGTCTTAATCGAATATATAAATCTCAACAGATATTACCTTTAATTGAGAAAGGTTATTTTACAATATATGATTTGTATCTTCAAAATTGTTTCTTTTGGATAAAATTTGTATGAGTATTCAATATTTTAGTTTATGTGCATATGTATTTAATTATGAATTAATATTTAAAATTTTTGAATAATAACTTAAAATTTGTAAAGTAGTAAAAATTAAGTTAAAAACTTTCACCTGGTTTTATTGTAGATATCATCTCTCACACAAATTGTAAAATGGTACTTTTTACAACAAAGTACAAAAGTAAACATGTTAGCTTTGTACACAATACTTGAACAGAGCAATGCCAGGCATGAGCATTAGTCGTACATAAAGTAACTAACTGAAATGCTCAAAGTTAACGTCATCCATCAATAATTATTTGGTAGATTTTAAAAGTCTATATACGATGTTTTAATAAAAGGATAAAATTAAACATAAGCCAAATAGTATTCAGTATTAAACAAATAGCATTGGATTACATTTTAAGCGAATGTATATAAAAAATAGTTGTTTAACTGCTTTTCATTTAAATATGTAAGAATATTACCGAATGGATGTGGGAAATTCAAATCAATAACTTACATCTTTTAAAAATAGTATAAATAATAATTTAACAAATTGACTATATATCAAATACGAAAATTAAAGTACAAATAATGAACATATTTAATAACTGACATATAGAATGAATTGAATTCATAAGCTTAGTTTAAAGTAGAACGTTATAATTAACACTTTACTACGTTCTTCTTGTTATAAAGCAGATAATAATAAGACTCAGTTTATATTTTATTAAAACTTTTGGTTTTTTAGGATTGTGAAAATGTTTCTTTCTTATGAAACTGTTACAATCTACATAAAAATAAATTAGTTTCCAAAATTAGAATAGTATTTTAAACAACTGCATCTTTTCATAAAATAAAATGGTCTTTGTAGAGAAAAAATTCTATATATACTGACTAAAATACATTATTTATTATTTTTAATGTTAATTTAAAATAATTTTGGAGCACTGGTACAATCCAAATATTTCTCTAGCGCTCACCCTTAAACATAAATTTTGTTATTGAAGTAACAAAAAAATTTAGGTCATGAATAGATGATGGGATAATCAAGGTTAATTTTAATGTTGTCAATCGAAAGTGATGATGTTTGCTGGGTTAATATGTAGTTAGTTTTGAACTTTCTATTATTAATGTATATATTTGTTCTTATAAATTTATAATTAGTATAGATTTTAAAATATAGCACGTTTCCTGTATATCACAAGTCGCTAAACAAAACATAATGGTTATACCCATATCTAGTTAATACTATTTTATATTGTGTATCGGAGGTAAAGCTAGGCAAAATTGTGTTATCTTGTAATATCTCTCAAGAGATGATAATGATAATTTTTTTGTTCTCTTTAAATTAACGAAATTGTAATATTTTATACAAATTTTAATAAAGAAAAACATTATAATAATATATATGAAATATATATATTTATCTATAATGGCTTAAAACAACTGGAATATAATGAAGTTTATGCTCGATATTTCTTAAGTATAGTAAAAAAAGAAAATTAAGTATTATATTCTGTTAAAAATAATTAATGATATAATAATTTCATGTTTCAATAAATTCAATCGCTTTTTTTGCAAAACATATTTTAGTAACCTAGAAAAATTAAAAAATTTAGATTTTTCCAAATTTATTCCATAAGCATTTTTATGCCAACACAACATTTTCGTTTTCATAATGGTCTTTAGAGACGCTTTAAACATTAAAAGCTCTTTGATGAGCACTAAATATCAATTAATTCTTTTCAACACTAGTTTCAAAGTGAAGGATAATAAAAAAGTAAAACTTTTTATTTATTAAGGTTTTTTGTGCCATATTTTGGAAAGTAATTAAATAAAACAATTTTCATTTTATTAGATTTAAGATTGACAATATATTCTTCAGATATTAATAAATATACAATATATACCCTTTGTCTAATATTACATCCATATTATTGTCTTTTGATTTTGCTACCCGTTGCTTTACTGAAGACAACAAATTGGATTAAGTTTTTGTACGTTTATTATAGACGTTTAGAGACGTTATGTTTATTATAAACAAATAAAAAAAAGTAAGCACCCTACAGTCCGCCAGAGTCGCGTTTTTTTAATATCGAATATTTCATAGTTGATGCTTTTAATATTGATGAATTATTTTTATTTTGTTATGGTTTTTGTGCTTTTGGTGGAGTTTTTGTATTATTTATTTTCTTTTAGATCGAATAATTTAAACTGGCAGCGAATTCTCTTGACCGTTGTATTCGGGATTCTGACGCAATTATAAATTTTAAATTTTTTTTAAGATATTCGTTTCATATAAATCTTGTTTGTCTTTTTGGAAAGTTCGGACGACACGCTACCAACAGATGTCGACGCGGACGAAGCAAAAAAGTTAAAAAAGTTAATTCTCAAGAATTTAGTCATAATTTTAGTTTTTGACGATAAGGTTACCTCGTGGCCTACCTGTCGAGATCTTTTTACCGCGGTTTATATCAATAACAGTTGTAAAATTATTTGCTGTACTGAAAAAAACTAGCGTTGATGCACAGGCTTGTTTCGAAAGCGCCTCTTAAAAACAGAAGATTATGTGTCTTTTCGATCTTTTTGAATAGAAATACGAGGAAGATTTGAAAACTTTACAACGTGGTATAAATGGTCTTCTATTTCCTGCTACGGTTAATCTTTGGAAACAGTCGGTTAAGGATAAAAAAAGCCTTGTCACATTGGAGTGACTTAGATAATTGTTTTAACGGAAAAATTGACACTTTAGTGTGTTTTCGTGATTTATGGGGCTCTCATTTATCCAAGAAGCTGCAGAATTGTTAAGTCACATGTTAGCAGTAGGGGTTCCTCATCTGCCATACCTTTAGCAGTAGCATTTATTTTGCATAAATTGCTTATCGTGAAAACACGAAGTAAAATATCGTAAAAGCTCGTTCACGTGTATTAAGTGTACTCAACGTCACCATACTCTGCCGTATCGTGAAACTTCTAAGGTTGAGAGAATTTGTTTAAGTTCCGGTAATATTAATCTTAACTCGGGTCTGCTACAGCTTCTAACTGAGGTTCTGTTATCCCAACGGTGTACATCAATAAACAGTCCATTTCTTGCGGGAATAATCCAAAGGTTCTGTCTTATAGTCGAGTTTTTCATATCTCTGTTATTCTAGGTATAGCTTTGTTGAATATTGTTCATCAGGGTGTTTTGTTCCCGGCCCGTGCTCTTATTGACCCATGCTCTGAAACATATTTAATTTCTAAACGTCTCTTGCCCTACGATCCTCAAACAGCATATTCGTACTGAAACTTCAATTTTTCGAAAACTTTTTTGTAGCTGTCGGCGGGAAACAAACCCTGGCCCTCTGTGTAGCAGTCCAGCACGCTAATGCTTCCATTATCGTCTAATATTTAATAAAGGCTATGTATTAGAATCCAATTTCAGATCTCTCAGAAGCGACTTCCCTTGCACTATTTCAGAGATTTGTCGAGGCTGTCCACATACCTAATTTTTCCAGTAACGGCACTAACTTCTTTGGTGTGTCTCGTGAATTGGAAATGAGTTTTTAAGGCTTTTCTTATAAAAAGTCATCAATCTATATGTTACACATATGCCTTCGCTCTGTACATGGTTGGTTTCTGGGAGGACGGAGTCAATTTTTAAACATCATTTTCAACAAAAAGAAGCTCAGTTTTTCAAATACACTGTTCGTTTTAACCCAATGTACCAGCAAAAGTAGCAGTTAAACATATTTAACAACGTACATGCAGTAGAACCGCAACATAAAAACTTTAATAAAAACCCTTAGCAAAAACAGCGCATATAGATTTTATACACTCATTAATTTATACATTACTGTATATATTCTTTATTTTTTCTGTTATGTTGTTGCAACAACAAAATTCACAATTGTAAAAATAATATTAGTTAATAATTGTAATAGTAATTTGCTTATATATAATGAAGTGTTTTTGTCCCTTCTTATAAAAAATATTATAAGCATAAATTAGTTAGTCGCATAGAAACAACAAAATATAATTTGTTTTGTAAAAACCAATTGTTTTTTGATTTCTTTATAAAATCGCCTATAAAAAAGGCTCAAACATTGGTGACCACGACGTGATTATTTAAATATCACTTTAAAGTTTAATTTGGGTTAAATATCAATTCGGATATCACAAAAATTCAAAGAATTTCCCTTAATTAATATACAACAAATATCAAAAAATATGCCTGACAAAAATCTAACATATTCAAGTAAAATTAATGCTTATTTATAAAAAGACATTTTTATAAATAAGCATTAATTGGTAAACAGTTGGATGATATTAATGCTCGTCTCAGCATTGACCAACTAAATACCTTGAATGACATCGATCTCTCTGTTCGGCTCGATTACGTTGAAAGCTTGAATTCAAATTTTCAACATTAAGTTTATTTACTTGAAGAAAATGATAATAAGGATGATGAAATACGTTTAAAATGCACAACGTCGTATTATGAAGTCAAGGCAAATATAAAACGCGAAATTAATGTAAGTTGCATTGCCCGTTCTATCACACATTCCTCTACTGTTCGTCAATTTTCGTTGGATGAATCTATGAACATTCCCAATACCAGACTACCTGAGTTGAAATAACCAAAGTTCAGCGGCTCTTACACAGATTGGCCTGTCTTTTTCGCAATGTTTACGACATTAATATCTAATGATGTGGATCTACGTAAATTGGAAAAGTTTCAGCATCTCCGTTCAAGATTGATGGGAGCTGCTCTGGATACGATTTCATCGATGGAGTTAACCGATGAAAATTATTATAAGCGTATTGAATTATTAAAAAATCGATTTGATAATAAATAACTCAATTTCCATGAGTACATTAAGGACATTTTTGGATTGAAGGGCGTTAAAAAGGGCGCGGCTTCAAGTTAAAGACATCCAAGTAAAAAGCTTAGTGCACATTTGAAAGCACTCGAGACAATAGATACGAAGAAATAGATTGCCGATGGTGTTTTAATATATTTAGTTACCTTGAAATTTGACTCATATTCACAAGCTAAATGGGAGGAGAGTTTCCATGTTAACCAATTGCCAACTTGGTCAACTATGGCATTATTTCTCGAAGATAGATGTCGTATGCTTCAAAATTTAAAAAATTCTGTGAGTACACAAAAGGTAAATCAGCAAGTATGCAATAAATCAAATAGTTATGTTCGAAATGTTCTTATTACTTGCGGTACTGCAACTTCAATCTACACTTTTTGTGGTGCAAAAGATCATTACATTACTAACTGTAGTCGCTTTGGGAGTCTTTCACACAAACTTCATTTTAAGGAAGCTAAAAGTTTAAACTTGTGCCTTATTTGTTTGAGAAAGGGTCATGGATTATGGATATGTAAGTCTGGATCCTGCCGTCATTGCTCGAAGAATCATCATTCTTTATTGCACATTCAACCCCAAAGCATCAAGATTCTAAAATCGCATTATATCAGCAGTCATCACCTTCAACACTGACATCTACACTCATTTCATCCTTAGCGTCTAGCGTCAAAATTGAATGCCCGAAACTTCAAACTGGTACGTGGTTTTAGCTACGGCCATCATTTTGGTAAAAAAAAAACAAATTTGGTGACTGCACACCATGTCGTGCTATTTTAGATTCAGCTTTGCAGTTAAACTTTGTTACAAGTCGTTTTGCAATCTTGCTTCAGATAAAGGTCAAATAGTATTTTTTTTCTATATCTGGTATTGGAGATGGTAATTTTGTTTTGTTATTCTGTTTCATTTTCCTCTGTAGTTGTACCAACTATTACCGAATATCAACCTAGTACAAAACTAGATGCAAACGTATTTAAAATACCCGCTTATGTAAAACTGACAGATCCAGATTTTTATAAACGTGATAGATATTTTAATTGGCGCTGGTTTATTTTTCGAACTTATGAGTGTTGGACAATTTCGTTTTGAAAATAACCTACATGTGTTGCAAATATAAACACTAGGTTAGGTGGTCTCTGGCGGAGATGCTTGCTTATTAAATTCTGTTTCATTGACAACAGGCGTTTGCAAAAAAGAAGCGAAACGCTAATTGATGTTATTTAGAGTTTTTGGGGGGGTAGAACATTTCTTCAGCAATGATTCATAAATATTCAACAGATGATAAACTTTGTGAAAATCATTTTAAAAATTCGATTCGTCTTGAAGCTGGTGATTATTCAGTAATCTTACCGAAAAAATTTAATGTTTTAGAGCTTGGAGATTCATATGATCTTGCTTTTCGTCGTTTTATGAGTCTTGAAAAGAAGTTGAGTAAGCAACCAGAAATTAAAAAACAGTACATAGCTTTTATGAAGGAGTATGCTGATTTAAAACATATGTCCGTAGTTCAGATTATACCAAAGCATATTAAAACATATTTTCTTCCTCATCACTGTGTCCACAAAGAAGACAGTCAACAAAGCTTATAGTTGTCTTCGATGGCTCTGTCAACACAACATCAGGTTTATCACTTAACGATACGCTGTTATCGGGACCAACCATATAGTCCAAGTTATTCAATACATTACTACGATTTTGGCTGTTTAAAATAGCTCTAAGCAGAGATATATGCAAAATGTATCGTTGTGTTCGTATTTCTCATCCTGATGACTTTCTTCAGTCATCAGTATGACTGTTGAGAGTCAGTTGTAAGTCAGGCATTAAGCCTGCTGCTTTTTTAACAATTTGTGCAATGCATCAGCTTTCATGTTGTTAGAAGTGACTTCTAAGTTGATTAAATATCTTGTGGAGAATCTGTAAAGGAAGTTATGGAAATCAGGCGACAAGTCACCGCGTTTCTAAAGCGAGGTTATTTTGATATTCGAAAATGGTGCTTAAAAAATATTTCTGTTATGAATGTAGTACCATCTTCTAATCGCGAACAATTTCTTAAATTTAAAGATAGCACTAATATAACAAAAACTTTGGGATTGGTATGGGATCCAAAAACTTATAATTTTATTTATTAATTTTCGCATGTAGTAGATGCTGATAAAACGATTTCTAAGCGAACTATTTTATCATCTAACGCCCGTTTTTATGACCCGTCAGGATAAATCGGGCCAGGAATTACTAAAGCAAAAATTTTTATGCAAAATTTGTGAAAAACAAGTTGGATTGGGATGAAAGTCTACCTCAAGGTTTACATTCGGTTTGGTTACAATTTGCATCAACAATTTATTTAGTTCACGAATTTATATTTCCTCGATAAGTTTCTATTCCAGAATCGATCATTACATGAGTTTTATGATGCAAGTTTTCTGCATATGGTGCATGCGTATATATAAGATCGGAAGGAGAAGTAAAAATAAATTTGATATGTTTCAAGTCCAGAGTAGCTCCTTTGAAGGTTCTCACCATTCCAAAGCTTGAGTTATCGGCAGCTATGCTTTTGGCGGAACTTTTAGAAGACATAACAACAACATTTGGAAATAAATACAAATATCATTGTTGGGCTGATTTATCGTCGTATTATCGTGGTTGTGTGAAGAGTCGTCTAACTACAACATATTTGTTGCAAACAGAGTAAGTCGTATTCAGAAGTCGTCCAGAATTTTTTTATAATAAGCCAGAATATTGACTGTAAACTTTAATGTTGAGTTGGCTGAGCGACGTCGAGTGGCTTTAATAAATTCGTCTAGTACTGATTTTTCACTTAATAGAAAATATCACAATTCATTTTCCAAGATTCAACGAGTTTTTGCTTATATACATCGATTTTTTAAATTCACAAAATCTAAACAAAATAATGGAGTGTTGACGACAGAAGAGCTTAAAAAGAGTACTAAAATTATGACTCGCAATATACAATCTGTACTTTTTGATATTGAATATAGCTTTTAAAAAGAAATGAAAATATTCCGAGACATGGTAAATTATATTCGCTTGCTCTTTACATGGATTCAGAGGGTTTAATAAGAGTAGGTGGTCGTTTACAAACAACATTCCTAAATTTTGAGGCACAACATAGAATGATTCTTCCAAAACGCCATAGTGTTACTACGTCAGTAGTTGTATATTATCATCACAACTATTGCACGCTGGACCACAGTGTCTTTTAGCAAACATTCGACATCAATATTACCCTATTGGGGGTAGAAAAACAATTAGTGCAATCATCAGCAAATGTATACAATGCTTTTGATTTAAACCGAAGTTTGCACATCATATAATGGGCAGCTTACCACTGGGATTGATTTTTGTGGCCCATTTTATTACAAATCGGAGGTACGACAACAAAAAGTTATATATGTATTTGCGTTTGTTTTGTAACCAAAGCAACACATTTAGAATTGGTAAGAGATTTGTCAACATAAGCATTTCTATAGTCGCTTAATAGATTCATGTCAATTCGTGGAAAACCAAAAACAATGAGTTAACAGAGTGTCGACAACTATTTTTTACGAAATTCATATGCAACAAATACACCAACAATGTTTGGAAGATGGAATTAATTGGAAATTTATACCGCCTAGGTCGCCACATTTAGGTGGTCTATGGATGGCCGCAGTTAAGTCAGCAGAATACCATTTGTATCGAACTGTTGGCCAGAAACTTTGGCATTTGATGAATTGCAAACTTTGGTGTATTAAACGTATGCTATCTTAAATTCCAGACCTTTATGTTCGCTATCAGAAAACCCCGAACCTGATATTAAAAAACTAAATATCAGCCTTTTAAGTAAGTGACAAAGAAATATCGGGCAAAGTAGTGCTTGCCAAGCGCAAATCTCAACGAAAACAATATGGTTCTCGTCAAAGACGAAAATCTTTTACATTTGAAATGGACATTGGGTCGTATAGTAAATGTGATCGCTGGTGAGGATGGAGTAGTACGAGTAACTTTAGTTAAAACAATCAACGGTACGAGTCAAAGAGCTGTCGCAAAATCAGCCGTATTGATAATTGAAAATAACTTGATTGAAAAGCTAAGCTTCGTTTCAACCCAATGTATCGGCAGAAGCAGCAGCTAAACATATTTAACAACGTTAACATAGGACATGTAGCAGAACCGCAGCATAAGAACTTTAATAAAAACACTCAGCTGAAACAGCGCACATAGACTTTCATTAATGTGTACATAACTGTGTGTATTCTTTTATTATGTTACTGTTTAAAACTAACTGTTCATGTTGTTGCAACAACGAAATTCACAATTGTAAAATTTTATTAGTTAATAATTGTAACGGTTAATTGCTAATGTATAATGTTGTGATTTAGTCCCTTCTTATAAAAGAATATTTTAAGCATAATTTAGTTAGTCACTTGTTTTGTGAAAATCATTTTTTTTATTTCTTTATAAAAACATCTGTAAANACTTGTTTTGTGAAAATCATTTTTTTTATTTCTTTATAAAAACATCTGTAAAGAACGTTACAGGCTCAACCGTACACTTTTGAAGAAATTTCTACTCATTTAGCACGCATTGAAGTATGCTTAAACTCGCACCCTCTATGACTGAATATCTGCAGGAAACTGTCAGATTTCTGGTCATTTTCTAATCGTATCTCCGCTTCATGCTCCTTCTTAGTCTAAAATATACGAGTCTCCATATAGTTTGGTTAACTTTTCATTATCAAAATTCGAAAGACGGAAAGACGAATATCTTATGAGCATACACAGTGGAAAAACTCAGAAAGCGGACTGCAAGGAAATTTTGTAGTCGTAGCTGTTTAACATGAACAGCTCATCTCACTTCTTGGAAGCTAGGTCGGGTCTTTAAAATATATCAAAGCAGTGACGGTCATGTTACACCAACTGCAACTACAACACCAACGACTGCTTCCACTTCTACACCTGTTGTAACTACTTCTACAACTGTGACAGCAACTTCTATCGTACGCCTAGTATATGTATTCATATTAAACAATATAGAGTGTGTAAGATTAAGGACGCATTGCGAGCATGTCCTTCTTTCCGTAGGTTAACCCGTCGTAGTAAGGGAAGTGATTATTTATTTATTTATTTATTTATTTATAT
>JXPX01248562.1:0-10649 GCA_001047195.1 Sarcophagidae sp. BV-2014
AAAATATATTTTATAAATTAATTGATAAAATTTAATATTAGGAGTTAACCATCCAATCATAGAATATATGTTATTGTTGCTGCCGACGATTTTTACATTAGCTACGAAATTTTCTAGCTTATATATTAATAAAGAGCTTGATTTTCAAAGTATTATATTTTGAAATATCATGTTTTATTATTAAACATATTTTCAATTGAATCTTACCTTTATTATTCTGCACATGAACATTCACCATCATCGTTGTTTTTGTTTTGATGTTCTTTCGTTTATACGTGCACGTTAGAGCGCAGCTTAGTAGATTAATTAGAAAGTCGTATTTATTAAAAAATTTTAAATTCGAGTTACACGAAACTTACTGTTAAAAAATAATCATATTACACATTTCCTAATTAAAACCATTGAACTTTTTAATAGAAATATTACATTAAACAAACAAATAAGGCACAACACGTGACCATGACAGGCTGCTTGTTATAACTTAATAAAAAACACTTGCACTGATACATTTTTATATTCACAACTTAATACTGCACTTAATTTATTGATTAATTAAACAATATTTATAGATTTTGCACATTAAGACAACAATTTTTAAAATTTTTTATGAAGACACCACAATTTTAGCAAAACTTTCACGAAAATAAAATATTTAATACTACAGCGTTGCCAGGTTTGAATGCAGAAAACAGATGTTAGTGTACATCAGAGGTCTCAAATTTCGAGTACTCATGGTATTACAAATGTATGAATTAAAGTAACCAGATTTTTACGGTTTAAGTGCATTTTACAGAAAATTTTTGGAGAGGTCGAGTGGTCGCAGAGTAGTTGGGGTTAAAATCGTAATTTTCGTCTGAACAATGTAAAGATGTCAACTCATATTCTAAAAAATAAAGGCGATTTAATGCATTTATTAAAATATTTTTGAATTTTATGTTTCAGTATTTTCAATAATGCTTCAAAAAACAGTTTTGTCACTTTTTTGTATGGGAGTAGTTCAGTTTGCGTTGAGTAGGTTGTGAACAAAACAATTTTTTTTGGAATGCTTTAAAATTATCAGTGATTTTTTTGAGACGTATAGTCAATTCTAAGCTGTTTAATTTTCAAAAAAAAAAAATTTTAATTTTCTTGAAATAACCAAGTTATTTTTCGAGTATATGGATATTCTCCATATACTCGAAAAATAGCTTGGCTACAATTTTAGTTGCAATTTATGTAAATTCAAAACGNGGATACTCTCCATATACTCGAAAAATAACTTGGCTACAATTTTAGTTGCAATTTATGTAAATTCAAAACGTGCAATTTAATATTTTTCAATACGAGTTGATATTTATATAAACATGTGTGACGGGGTAATGTAAAATATTTGAACTGTTTTTTTTTTTGATTTTCAATAAGTCAGTTCAATACTACTCTTATCCTACATTTATTTTTTTATATTAGCTGAATCTGTAAAATAGCTATCACTTCTACTACTCACAATACACGAGCACACTCATGCTCTACCTTTGGCTCTGGTGCATACAAGACTTAGCTTTTGTAATCCTAGTGTTGCCATACAACAGCAGAAAACAGATGTTATATATTCCCGAATATTTAACACCAGATGAGTTTCCAGGCACAGTTTGAAAAATAAATTTTTAACACATTTTGAAGAATTTTTTTTAAATTTGTTTATTTCTTTGTTTTCTTTTACAATCATTTTATATATAAAAAGTGTTGGTTTATATAAGTATAATTAATATTATTATAAATTAACATATTTTCTTTATACATTTAAATATAATTATTGTTTAAATAATACACACAATATATTTTCATTCCAAATAGAGAACAAAATTTTGATTTCATTTTTTCCTATAACTATTTTAATAAATAATATTACAAACTTATTGGTTATAAAGTTAAAAACTGACTTAATGTTACGTTTATGATCCTTAAGTGATGAACTTTAGAAGAAACTTCAAAAAAAATTATATAATAACTCAAATAGAATTTAAAGTTTTTATAACTTTGCAAACAAAAAAATATAATAATAATAATTCAACTAAACAAAAGAAAAAGACCTTTGATATTCTGTTAAACAGATGTATGGCCATAAATTGTGTCACTATAAGTACTACTTAAGTTAATATACCACATTTAGAAGGTGCTTAAAATTTTGTTTAGCTAATATTTTTATTCAATTTCAAACATTAGTGCACATTTAAATTCCAAGTATAATTGTTTTAAATTGTTATAAATATGTCGCCAAATGGAGGAAATATATATATTTATATATATATATACTCTAATTTTTTATTTCAATAAGATTATGTCTTAAACAGTTCCAAAAAGAGATATATTAATTTGATAATTTTGTGTCCATTCTAAAAATTTAGGAAAAACACTTAAAATCAAGTATATATTGTGTCATTTTATACAATTGCTGTACAACTCTGTGTTTTCAACTACTAATTGCTAAACTACACATATTTACAACTATGCATTTTTTGTTTGTATTGATTTCAAGTCTTAGCAACTAATACCATGTTGTTGCTGATATACCGTTATTAATAAGCTTGGGTAAATATATATGAAGGGGTAAATATCGCAAATGTAAAAAATAATGTCACAAGTTACCGTTTCTTGATGACACAGTTGGAAGAAAAATATGTTAGCTCCGCTGTATACATTTCCATAGTACTCTAAAAACAATTAATTCGTGTTGGTACCTTTTAATAATTGATATTTAATCCTTTATATTTATTAAGAACTCTATTTAAATTATTTACCAAAACTGTTTCTGCAAATTAAATTTAAAATCGCTAAATATGCCCATCCAATAGCATCAGTAAAATCTTGCTTATTGAAACAGTTCTGTTTTAAGAATTGTTTTTATGAAAAAAACATTTGGCTGTTGCTTTCATTATGAAATTTATTCGATAATTGAAAAACATCGCAGAACATGAAACAATTAAAACATGCAATAATAAATAGGAAATTTTATAGGCAAATTAGTCGATTTATTAGGTGTTCTAACAAAATGATTCGCAATGCATTTAAATATAAATAAAAGGACCCACTTCTTATACAAGTTGGTCGAATATTCATTTCAAAATTATTTGAAATGCATTTAAATATAAAGAAAAGCACTTACTGCACGTCAAAAGGTCGACCTGCGAAGACTATGATTCAATTTTATGTTAAATCTGGGTTACTTTGAGTATCGTCGACATATCCGAACCGAAGCGTGTAAATATTATTACAAATGTGAATATGTAATCATCACATATATAATTATTCAATTTTAGTTTGAAGGGATAACATTTGTAATCCTTCAGTAATAAATAAATCACCACGTGGTGTTAATCGCAGCTCTACACAATAGCCACTAACTTATTCTCAATAAAGTTATTTTGTATTTAAAAATATATTGAAGATAAGTTACACCATGTTCGAATATTTCGGTCATTTATTCAATAAACACGTTGCTAAAAATAAACTTTTCAATCTTACACAAGGCCAGGATTGTTTTCGGTACTCCTCATCATTATATTCAAACGAATCGACATAACGACTTATAACTTAACAAACTGAATCAATAAATTTTAACATTAAGCCAGTGTCAACAGACGTTGATGGCCAGAAAGACTTCGTCGATGAAGACTCATGTTGCAGATGTTCGTAAACATGTTGCTGTTACTCTTTTTATTTTAAGAGTACGAACAAAGATAAAAGGTAATGCTAATATTTTAATAATTAACAACAGTTAACCCACGAAACGTGATGAAATTAAAATAATGTTAAAAATTAATTGAAATATATCAGAACATTACAAAAACCGTTCATGTTTTATAATTTTATGGCATAATTTTTTACCAAACACTTGTCAATGCTGGATGAACACAAGTTTCTACCCACGTTATCCCTCTGTACCTGATAGTGTGCAGTTGTATAGTGAATACTATCACTCCAAAGCGAAAATGAATCAGGCGAAGAGTATTCAGACATTGACCTCTTGGTTCTCCATTAATATTGATAGCGAAGGTAATCAGTGAATGTTACCACTGATTACCAAAAATGATTTTAATTTCTTAAAACCAAAAATCACATTATTGATGCGAAAGAAATTTTAGTAAAAGCTGCGCTAGTCCCAAAATCAATAAGATGTTGCTCAAACAATTAGTTATACCCAATTGGTACTTTATAAATAGCCCAGTTAGAGTTAATCAGTAGTTAGACATTATTAATTGCTGCCCTTTTTTACAACTTTGGTGGCACTAATTCTAGTGCAGAAACACATTGACGACTACACCGACTACACACTTAGTGAATTGAAATAAATTTTCAATGTTGCGTTTTGCGATGAGCATCTAATTTTTGTTGTTGAACTTTTTGCGTAAAGAAAGTTGCATGTGTTGTTTAAGTTTACAGCTAATTATTTGGTAGTTAGCTGTACACGTGTTTAGTGAGTTGCTATTCTCCCGGGAGCGCAGTTGGCAAATATTTTATAATTGTCAATAAATTAATAGAGAGATTAAACCTTATACAATTTTCTAAGTTGTGAAAGTAAAAAAAGAAAAAAGGCAAATAAATATTCTTTATTAATATCGTTAAAAAAAGCAATATCGGAAATATAGCTTATTAAGTCTATAATTGATAATAAATTTTGTAGAGTGACATGATCGTATACAATTTTCTAAATTGTGAAAGTTAGCAAAAGAATATAAAACAAAAATGTTAAGGAAAGGAAATACAATATAAAGTACAATTCTCAAAGTTGTGAAAGACAAAATTGCAACCTTGTATAATTCTCTGACTTTTGAATGTAAAAACAGAGAACAGGTAAACAAATTTGTAAATCCTTAATATTTAAAATAAAAAACAAACAAATATTCTTTATTAATATCTTTAACAAAATCAATATCGGAAATATAGCGTGTTTAGTTTATAATTAATAATAATTAATTGAGAAAGTAAAAAAAGAATATGAATAACAAAAAGGTTAAGGAAAGAAAAAACAAAAAATTGTTTATCTATATTTGAAATAGAAAATTTCGAGTGCTTCAAAAATATTAAAATCTATCTCATGAAATGTTCAATGCTTGTCTTGGATATACCCAACAAGTTGTTGATAACATTTCAAACATTTCTCTTAAAATTAATTTTTAATTTAAAAAACATTAAATAGATACCATCAACTTAGGACGATTGAAACTTTTATTTATAAGACTATATTCATTTTCGTCTTCGACAAAATTAATTGAAAATGTTCATAAAATTTGTTAAAAAGCAAAGTTCGAAAATTTTGCTTATTTAATTCACAATCTTTTGACTTGTGAATATCAAAATGTGAAAATAAAAGGTAAAATAAAATAAACTTGTGATACCTTAATATTTAATATACAAAATAAAGATATATTCTTTATTTATGTAGAAAAAAAGTAAAATCAGAAAATATTGCTTATTTAATTCACAATAGAATCCATCAAAATTATTAAATATAAGTCTTAAACAATTCTGAATGTTATGAAAAATTTAAAAATTTGCATAATTTTCGGACTTGTGAATGTTTAAACACAGAAAAAGATGAAAAACAAAAATTTTTAAATCTTAATATTTAAAATAAAATATCATATGCCGTTTGTTCGGACGATTATTCGATCTATAATGATTATACGGCAACGACGGCTACAAGCGGTAATAATAGAGAATTGGAAGTCTTATATTTCATTTCAAATAATTATATCAATTGATTAATATTTGTCTGAATAAGTGTTTTATTTGACACCATTATTTTTCCTTTAAAATATACAAAAAAAAATGTTCAGTATTTTTCAGGTATATTTACAAATATTGCTTAGCACCAAAATATGTTAAATTTATAATTGATAATTTATTTATAGAGAGATTAAACCTTATACAATTTTCTGCGTTGTGAAAGTAAAAACAAAATTAATATACAAAACAAATATGTTAAGGAAAAAAAACAAAAAATAATAAAATTGTTGATCCTTAATATTTGAAATTAAAAATTTCGAGTGCTTGGAATAAAAATTTATTAATCTCATGAAAGTTTAATGCTTTTCTTGGACGCGGTTTCTGCCAAGCTAAGAACTTGAAATTAACTTACTTATGGTTAATCCTTAATATTTGAAATAATAAATTTCGAGTGATTGGTATAAAAATTAAATTAATCTCAGGAAAAGCTCAATGCTTTTCTTGGACGTGGTGTCTGCCAAGCTAATAAGTTGAATTTAACTTACTATTGGCTAAAACAGTGGGGCAGGACAAATCACCTTTGGTTTTTTGCATAAACTAATACAGGAAAATTGATTTAAAAAAAACCTATGAGGTCAATGGTTAAGAATTAACATGATCGCAATGATCTGACATTTTTCTTAATGTCAGATCGAAAAGCAAAGATGAGCCGCTACTTACCGGGACATAACAATATAATTAACGAGCATAGCGTTCGCAAAAGCAATCAATTTTTGTTCTCAATATAGAAATTACATATTAATTTTAAGTTAATTTGGTAGGGTCACTACTCGCAAAACTATTACCAACTGTAAATTAAAATAGGTAATTTAAGGATGACGAAAAATTAATCAGTTTATTATAAAAAAGGACTATCTTAAAAATACGGTAGCCCAAACCCACAGGGGTTGCAAAGTCGATTTGATTAATTTGCCTGTGATACAGATGTTAATGAATCGTCGAATGATTTTTGTAAACTAACAACTTGAAACTGCTCAATAAGATCCCTTCTAGTTAGAAAATGATTCCGTTCGTTAAAACGAGTGAAGTTAGATAACACTGAAGCAAACTATAATGAGTCAATTAACACTAAATAACTTAACATCAACTGCAGTTGAAGCTTTTTCTTCTACATTGAAAATAAGAGAAAAAAGGCGTATATCAGAATTAGTTAAGGACGAATCCTCAACTTAGATTTACAAAAATTACACAAATGGTAAGTGTACATTCTAGAAATCAATAAGAATCCTAAAAATTTAGGGGTCGTGTGGCTCGAAACAAGCCTCTTATAAATCCAGAAATAGAACAAAACGTTTTAATTTTAGACGAAAATATATGGCGGCTGTGTATTCATGAAGATAGTGTAAGCATAGCCACAAGTAAATTTGAGTCATGCATACACAGGTATACATGTTTATTATTGTAGTGTTAGTGTAGTAAAAGAAATTTATTAAATGTTAAAAAAAAAATTATATTATTTTACAATTTCAATTTTTATTAAAAAGTCAAAAATATAAAAACGTTTAAAAAGGAAATTAAACTGCATTTCCCTTCAACAAATCCTGAATTCTAGCTGTAATCGAAAACCTTTTATTTTCAGTAAGTATTAATTATTTTGCAAAAATAAATTAAATTTAATTACAAATTTTAATAAAAACTAAAATTTATTTTGCTGAAATAAGTTTTGGAAGAATTGTTGAAATTAGGCGCAAGCATGGCAACATTGATAAGTGCTTCTCAGAGTTGATTTTGTTGTCTTAATACAATACAACAATGCCTCGATTTGCGTTTTTTCGAAGTTGCGTTGCTGCTGAATCAGTAATAATATTATTTCCGCAATACTTATTTAAATTTCATAGTTTCTTTGGGTCGGAATTTAAAGCAAGGTTTATAGAATGACTCTTTTTTCAGTCGGAAATTCTTTTTCATTTTTCAGTCTTAAATTCCAAAAGCTATGAACCATATGAAGACCCTGTTTCCATCATTAGTTTTAAAGTGTCCCAGGTAGTTATATAAATATTGTAGATTCTTATATTTTTATCCCTCATCCTTATACTCTTTATTTTTTTCTTTCTAATTATGAAATATTTATTTTACTTAATAAGTTATCTTAAGTTCTTATATTTTTTTAACCATTATTTATATTATAATACTTTATTATTATTTTTACTTTAAAATTATTCAATTTATTAATTATATTTGCATAAAATAAATAACTGGCGCAGTCGGGTTACGGTGTAAAATAAGGAAAAGAAAAATCTTAAATCATATTTTTTATCATATCGTGAAAAATTTTAATGTTTCGCTAAAACAAAAAAGGGGGCAATCATTTGCTAAAAAAAAATATAAAAGTACGTGGAAGTTCATGAATCCGTTTGCTGCACTTCAAATATAACTGACTTTTTCATGAAAAAATATAACAAATTTAACCATGAAAACATAATTAATAAATTTAATCAATTTTTAGTATAAAATAATAGAGGTTTTAAATATAAATAATAGTAAATAACTTTAGTTAAATTAATAAGTTAAATAAATATTTTATCATTAAAAAGAGAAAAATTAAGAGTATAAGGATGAGGGCTAAAAAATAAAACTTAATCTACAATATTTATATAACTAGGTGGTAGCTTTCCGATTGCCAATTAAAGTAAGGATATTCTGTTCGGCAAACATAAAGGCTTCATTATGTCGTTCGAGCTATAGATAATTTCCTAAAAATCAGGGATATACAAGGCAATGTGCTTGGACCAAATGTAGTCTTAACGTTTTGCAACATATTATGACATTGCGGTTGGACAATTATCCTTTTTTTCTGAAAAAAACCTACAGAAAAAAGTGCGTTTTTTTAGAGTACTTCCAACGAAAAAGTACTAAAAATTACAAACCAGTATTTGTTTGTTTCATTTCATTGTATCAGTTTTATTTTACCAAAATTAAGGTCAGTTTTATTTTATTTATTTTTTATAAAATAAAAATAATTCATTTTGATTTAAAGATTTAATAAATATTTTTCAAGGTGAAAACACAAATTAAAACAATATCAAATTCAAGTGTTTAGTTTCATTCATATTCATAATTTTCTACGTACGCATCAACAATCAATTTTTGTTCTCAATAAAGAAATTTTATACAAAAATAAAAGTTAGATGTGTACTTCAATAAGTTATTTAAAGAAATACCTTTGTTTATACTTTTTTGTGGAAACAAAATATTAATATTCATAGAAATAAAAACTAGCATAGAACTAATACTAGAACGAAGATCTTATTGTCTAGATAAAATCTCCAATATTACAATGGAATTATAAGTAGATCCCATCCGTAGATGGCAGATTGTATCCAAGAGCAATCAATTTTTGTACTCAATAAAAACATTTTATATAAATTATTTAAAATATCAGCATTTGCAAATTTTAAACTGGCCTACCTAAAAATATTATCATTTGCTAAGTATAAAAATATATACAAGTAATTGGATTTGATTTTAAGAGGTTTGGTATACATCCACATGAACAATTACGAGCAAGTTTTATTCTTATTTAAAGAAAAAAATTGAAAGGTATCATTAGGCTCTGAATTAAATCGTCAGCATTGAAAAAGGGATTTTATATTAAACAATTTATTTAAAATTAAAATAAGTTTATTATCTGAAAATAAAATTTATTGGTTTTTTATTTATTTGTGTAGTTAATATTTGTATGCATTTTTCATCTAAGTTTAAGTTTATTGAAATAATGTTCAGCATCATTCATTTATATACGCACAGGTTATTCAGAAATGCTTGTATATATGTTAGTGTATCAAACACTTTACTCT
This sequence comes from Sarcophagidae sp. BV-2014, assembly GCA_001047195.1. NCBI lineage: Eukaryota > Metazoa > Arthropoda > Insecta > Diptera > Sarcophagidae > Sarcophagidae sp. BV-2014. The sequence continues at coordinate 9,564 of JXPX01248562.1, forward strand.
AGCCATAGTTAACAACACTGCCGTTACTGTAATGAACGAAGTCTTACCGTGTCAACATAATTTACAAAAATATATTTTTTTCCACAAAACTTTGCACGCGAATCTTCAATATTGTCACGTCGGTTTTTTGGAAATATTTAATTTTTGTTTTTTATATTATGAGATACAATAAATAGAAATAAACATTGTCGCATGCAATTAAAAATAACAGAGAATAAAAAAACGACTAAGAAAATCGTATATATATGACCACATCCAGAAAATAGTTTCTCTTCGTGGTATTTCTATTCTCACATGCTCTTAAGTTATGAAATTTAAATAATTCTTATATGAGATATGATATACAAAATTTGTCAAACAAGACTTCAAACCAAACATCAAACACAACATTTGACAATCCCCCATGGAGATTTCTAGATTTGCTACCTTATACAAAACAAAGAGTTCTCTAGTTAAGTTTGTATCAAACCTCATTAATTTAACTAATTAACTCTGCAACTGTGTGTCATTTCGTAAACATGTTAGCTACTACGTAGTTTTAAAAATATTGTGTTTTAAAGTTTTTGTTTGATTGTGTTTGATCTTGTTTGACATGTTTTACACCATCTAACATATATTGTCTTTTATTGCTTGGTCGTTTATAAAGGTGACAATACATACTGACATACTTCTAACTTCTACTTTATTTGGTTGAGTTTGATATCGGAAGCAATATACAAGACTTTGTTGTATCGATCTGTTGCATTGTTTCGCCTCATAAATTAGTAACAATGTATTTATATGCTTTAACAGCAATATTGATCGATNCCATAAATTAGTAACAATGTATTTATATGCTTTAACAGCAATATTGATCGATAAAACAAATATATTTGGCCAAGAGAGCCGATATGTAAGAGACAATTGCAAAGTGAAGAGTTCAAAACAAAAAAGTAAACTCAAAACCAAAAAAAAATTTTTTTTTAAAAGCTTAGAACACATCAAAAAAATTAATTTAGTTGCACAATAAAACCAAACATCTAATTCACACACAAGTGGTTGTTTGGTTGTCAACTTAAAAAGTATGAAGTTTCTCATTTATTTGTT
>JXPX01252102.1:0-12597 GCA_001047195.1 Sarcophagidae sp. BV-2014
TAAAATCGTCTAAGAAACCATCATATATTTCCCGTTTACTATAATGCATAGCATATATTTAGTTACTCGTATGGTACACAGATGAGTTTGTGGGAAAACTGCATTTACCCTAGTAATAAATGTTTTCTTCCAATAAAAAATATTATTTTAAATAATATTTTAGAACATGTATAATATTTATTTTTAAAGCTTTTAGATTTATATTTTATAATAAATCACTCACCTTAAAATCTATATAACCATTTTTATCCATGTCAAATGTTCGAAAAACATGGTCACAAAATTCTTCCGCATTTCCTGATGGAAAAAACATTTTATACATATCCACAAATTTTGCAGGAGTTAATCTCCCATTAGGACAATCTTGCTGAAAAAAAAAATTTCTTTATAAACATATAATACAATATCAGATATTTACCTTAAATCCTTTATACCACTCCTTTATAGTGGCTTCATCGTAGCGTGTATGCGATTTTAAAAATTCCATATCCTCTTTAGTTAAACGATCTTTGCTACTTAAACACCCCATTACACTTTTTAAATTATTTGACTGCAAATATTTTGTATGATTTGATTCAAAAACAAATATTTACTATCTTATTTAAAACCCTTCAAATTTGCTTATTGTAATCATCGATTTATTTAAAATAAATTCGAATACGTTTTTCAAATTGCAGAAAAAATTTAAATTAGTTCATCAATATAAAGCTGTTAATCGAATATTATTATATACATTTTTAAGCATGCGCAATATAAATATATTCTGTGCACAAAAAGGATAGGTTATTTTATGCTAAACTTAATGTTTACCTTTTATAGGGGTTGCCAAGCTACTGCTGCTCCTTTTTATCAATTGATTTATACAATAAAAAAATGAATTCTGAACTTATACTATTAAACTATAAATTTTATTTTCGATTAGGGGTATTGAGAGATTTTATTTAATGGAAATAATTATTTTAAAATAAATTTAACTTGGTTTGATATTGATTTTAATTATTTAAATAAATAAAAAAAACATTCTAGCCAAAAGAAAAATAAGAATAGTTTTACTGAGTCAATTCCTGTATATCCCAAAAATATGTTTTTAAGCTTTAATTATATAATAATATTTATAGTAATATATCCCTATACTGTATAATATATCCTTATCGAAGGTACAAAAATAAAGGAATAATCTTAGATTTAAATAGAGGCTACAGAAAAATTTAATTTTTTTATGACCCATATTTCAACATGTTTCAAAAGATGTAAAAAATAAAATAATATCAAAGCGCGGCTGCTTGGCTCAATTTCACTTGAATCCAAAATACATTTGCATAAAAACATTTTATATATAATTTCTAAGATTAGATATAAATACAGAATGCGTATTTAATATGTTTAATTAAATCTACTTTTCGTTTACGTCTTAAACATATAAAGTCAATATTTCTTATATATCGACAAATTAATTTAGTGCTTTAAATCATAATAGAGTGGGGACAAACTAATAAGAATAAGTTTATAGTAATAATAACATTTATTATATGAAAATACCAGGGGTTTTCTCCGGAAGAATTGTTACTATCTTTGAATTCACAAAAAATTCAAAAAAATTATTTAAATGAATTAATAGTTATTTAGCATTTCCTTTGATGCAGTCTTTATTAAATTATTTTTTTTAAGTAATTCAAGAAAAAAATCCAATTTTTTAAATGCATATTTCTCGTTAAGTTTTATTCCGATTTAGTATATTACTTGCGATATTTGGAAAATTGTTTATTTAAAATAAAAACCGAAATAGCAATCCTTAACTGCTTAATATTAAATCTTTTTTTAAACATGTTATATAATAAATGTTTAAAATTTTGTGTAAAAATTTCAGAAATTTTCATGGGTAACATAAACTGCTATCAAATAACATAATCATTTAATAGATACATTGCTACAATTTCCTAAAACACTTTCCACAGAATTTATTTTTAGGATGAATATTTTCAACCAAAGATGTCCGTAAACTTACCAAAATATTTTCAAATGATTCTGCATTGTAAACATCTTTTAATTGTTTTTTCTTCTTCTTATATTTAAAAACATTAGTTTAAAAAAATTTTTTTAGTAAACTTATATTCGCGCTGAAAATCCACTAATGAAAGGGATATTTCCTACAATAATCACACATTAATACTATACATATATATATACAAATAATATGTTCTTGAATCAAAAGAACGTTATGGATGTGTTTTAGTAAAATTTAATTCATATATCATGGTACACTTAATATTTCAAAAAGTTCATATTTAATCGTTACATGTTAAGAAAGTGTATTTGAATTTAAGTTTTACTCGATTAATCTGACATTTCCTTAGTTTTCATTTTGGCAATCCATTGAAATCACAGTTTTGAATAAAAAAAAATTTTTTTGTTAACATCAGAATTGATTTATATTTTTAACCTTTTATAGGAATTTTTCACTACTGCAACATCTAAAAGCATTTCATTTGATAATTATTTAAAAGATTTTGTGTTTCATATGTAATCAATTGCCTAATTTAATGAACTGCTGTTAAAACTCGAATTATACTGTCGGCTACAAACAAATTTGGTAAAGGATTTTCTTTAATGTCAGATTACTAGTTCAAAATCTTAACACACAATAACACCATATGAAGGACACTTTAATAGTCACTATTATTTTAACTTCTTCAAAAAAACGGGATTAAAAATCAACGCCGGCAACACAAAAATACTAAGTGTTTAGATCCAATATTGCAGAGTAATAAATTTAGCCAATCCACCAAGCTTAGAATTTACAAGTCAAATGTAAAGTTAATGTTATTATATGGGTGCACAACATGGAAGGTTATAAAAAGTATTACCCAACATCTGTAAACTCTTGTTAACCGCTGCTAATGAAGAATATTACGTATATTTTGCTGTCGAACAATAATAAATGTAGTTGTTATCAAAAACGAAAATAGCGGTGGATTGGGCACACCCTTGGTTAGTATGATGAGAATGTATCTAAGCAAGCGTTTAGATGAAATCCATTTCATCAAAATGATAGAGGAAGCGGACGACCGCGTTCAACTGAATCCGAAATGACAGCGTGTATCTTCGAACGAACTATTTTTCAAATCCGGGTCAGAAGAGATCTGCTATGCTACAATGGAAATTAGAGGAACATATATATAATATATTATTATATATACTTGTACATTATTGATATGAACATTGAAAATTGTTTAACTTCTAGATATTGAAAATGTTATACCTAATCCTAATATTAAATCCTACAAATCAAGTTCGAACTTACCAAACAAATTTTAAGAGTCAGTATTTCGATAATATTTATTCTTTAAAAAACTATATAAACATCCACTGTTAAAGAAAAATTAGTATTATGTGATCTCTTAATTAATTTTTATGCATTTGAAAATAAATTGATAAAGGTTTCTTATATTGTATTAATAATTAAACTGGTGGATAACATCGACATGTGTTTTATTAAATCATTCATTATTGAGTAATATTATGTTTAACAGTAGACTTCACTGGCATTCAATAATTTGGTGTCTTAATAATAGCGAGTAAAAATTTCTTGACCACTTTAATTAGTATATTGTTGCTTTGTTATCGATGATTATGATTTTGCCAATTCTTTTCATATTTACGCCGATCAATATTTATTATAGGTTTTATATTTACAAATAAAAATATTTATTTTCGAACAAATAAAAAACTCGAAATGATAAATTTTATAACAAGAAAGCCTCAGATTTCTTTTACTATTATTGAAAATGTATTTCTATGCGACGAGAACAAAATATTCTCAAATTGATCGTCCTTATTAAGACTAAAATCGGGGAACAATTTTTAACAATTTATTTTTTATTTTTGAGGAAGACAACGTACGTATAGCTAAAAATTACAAGTAAATCATTTTACGATTATGGTAACCATTTGAAAAGCCAACTTACCTAACAAAAACTCACATAAATGAATATTATATTTTAATTTTTAATAATATTTTTTAATTATTAGATTTTCAGAATCGTACACACGGCCACGACCAATATTTGAAAAGAATTAACACACTGTCATAAAATAAATTTGATAACTTTAATCTGTATGTGCGAAAGAAACAAAACAAAAGTATGTAATAAGCACAAGTTTACAGTAACTACAGGCCGATTCAAAACTTTATTTTTCTAAACTGTATCATGCACTGTAAAATATGAATTAAGCAATTCCCAAAATAATAATCTTGATTAAATAGTTGTTTTGAACTAATACCGAATCCGTTGTGATGAGACATAATGTAACAGTTATAATTATGTTATTTCTGCCCCTTTGTTAGCATACCTTTAAACAAGGTTTAGACTCACCTTTAATTTGAAACTGAAATTATGTTAACACAAATTTTCAACAAATATTAATTATATGTAAATAAAGATATATAAGCGAAAATATTTGCATAGTTCTATTAGTGTATTCTATTTTAATGAAAGTGAATATTTAATAATTTATAATTAGCTATCCAAATAAAAAACTACATTAGGATGTCCTTCAATGAATGGTCTGATTTTGTTGTTGATCTTTATTGCATATGATATATAATAAAACTCTTCACGTAATAAAGTGGTTTAGACATACGGGAAGATACTTTAAACATTGCATTGTAGACATGAAAATAATGCGTCAATGTCAGTTAGTTTAAAAATGTGAACTTTTTTACAACAAAATGTGTTTACTTTATGAAGGAAACGATTCTTTATATCTTTATCTCAATTGTGCAAATTGAGTTTTAAAAGAAAACAATGATGTGCTATTGAATTTATAAGCTTTCCAAAGATTATTATTGATTGTTGTGTACAATAACCATTTGTGCAAATTGAGTTTTAAAAGAAAACAATATTGTGTAATTAATCTATTTGTTAACATTATTAAAAAATTTGTTATTGGAAATGTTTTTATGGCCTAAAAAATAATCCAAACCTTTACAAATTATTCTCAAAACTTTGATATTATAATAGTCGGAGGTTAATTTAATTCAAAAACATATAAACTCAAATTGTAAAACTTTTTAAAGATTGCTACAACTTCATTCATATTTGTATAACTATTTAATATCCATCACTCTATTTCTAACGGGCCTTCTATTAAATCCAAACTTAGTTATTGATAGTTTTATTTATGAACATTTTCAGTTTACAATTATTTGATTTTCCTTTACACTATATTCAGTTCGATCATGTATTAAATTTAGAAAGATTTATTGAAACATAATTAAGAACGGTGTACTCTAAAATTCTTAGAAGCCTAATATTTTATCACATTACAAGAAATTATTAATTTTTAAGCGAAATATTATAATGAATACAAGTTGTTGTATAAAGAAATTCAACGTGTCATTATTTTAAAAACATGCAAGACAAAGAAATAAAGAAACTTTAAATGACGGAGTTAAAAAATTGAACAAGCCCATAAACAAATTTACAATCTTTTATGGAATAAACTTCTAACGTATTTTGTTGCAGTAAACAGAGTTTTTTTTTCAAAAGCCATCCTACTTATTAAAGCGCCACTCGTGATCATGTGGCTGGAAGCATTTTAATCTTTTTCATACCATGAAACTTAAGCTAATGATTTGTTCGTATATCATAAGCTTGTTGTGAATTGCTAGAGTATATTGTCTACCAATGATATCTTTTGTTTTCTTTTATACATGATATTTTAATGCCTGTATTAGCGGAGGAAACTTATTAGTCTATATAAATCTTGTGTATTATAAAGAAATCTATCAGATTTGACAGCTTAACTTTATCGGTTGGATAATATGTTGGAGATCCTGTAGATAGAACCAATTTCAACTACAGCTTTAAGTTTTTTCCCTTTGTCGTGATTGCCAGTAGATATTTTTAAGTTTCAATCTTCTATAGGTCTTAAATAGGTCGACAGTAAATTAATATATTTTTATAAATCTTCTATAGGTATCAATTAATTATATGTTTAGGTTGACCGTATATTGCTATAAATGAAACATTTGTACAATAATAGTGCTTCCACATCTCGCATTACTATTCGGATGAATTATATGGTAAACAGAAAACTTATATAATTTAATAAATCTTTTTATGCCTTAGCAGACCATTTGCATTCCATTATTTTTAAAGATTTTATGTAAATTTATGCTTATGATTTTATTTGAAGCTCTATTGAATTTTTGGAGGCTTTAAAACGTTTAATTTTTGTAGAATTTTGTTTAATATTTGATTTAAAGCTTTGTTTTCAGGTGTATGTTTGTATATTTGTATATGTGCTTTTCAGCATAGACATTTTTTAACAATTTCGTTGTTAGTTTCTGTACGATATATAACTTGTACTTGTTAAGCTTTCGCTTCATTGCTCTTTTTTCTATTTCTATTTGTTTACAATTCTTTTGGTACAACGCAATTTCAGTAGCTTGCTGGATGGTTTTCAACACATTTGCAGCATTTTGAGATTTGATTTTCGGGTTTATCGGCTTTTCCAAACTAGATTAGTAGTATGTCCAACCGATTGGTATTTTTTACATTATTTTGGTAATGAATAACTTCTATAGTTATAACAGAATTGTTTTTTATAGTTACAACAAATTTATTTTCTTGATGTTACAAATTAACTCTTAACTCTCGAATGCATCGAATGATAAAATAATTTCAAAATATTTAGAGTCAGAGACTATTTCCAGTGGATAAAAAAAGTTTTAGGTTCTTTATTATAACTCTAAATGGTCTATTTTATTTATAATCATATGAGTACCAGTCGATTTTTGAATTGTTTTTTAGTGATCTGAAATTTTGTTACACGTTTCGTTTTAAAAGATGGTACAGCTTATCGAATTAAGTAACAATATTTACCATTATAGAAGGTGTACGTACTTCGACTTATTTGTTTGTTTATCAGGAGAGGGAGTGAAATTTTTTTTTCACATTTCGAATGACGATTCGTCAGGTAACTAGTCTTTGGACCAACATGCTTTAAGTTTATTAATGTAGAATATAAATGTTGTTAAAACTTGGTAAAGCCTTTTCCAGTTATAAAAATACTCAAATTGATAATAAATTATTGGCTTTCTTGATACTAAATTATGTCCGATTTCTTTTTAATTGATTTTACCCAGATTATTACAGTCAGCCCATGTTGACATATCATCATGAAAAAAATATCGGACAAAAGAACCATGAATTGATGTCCCATTTTGTTTTAAACCTTGTTGCTAGATTTGTCGAAGGCACCCATCGCCATTGTGTTCTTTTTTTTAATTCAAATATCTCGCCGAGTCGGTGCATTACGAATATTTGATACTTTTTAGGATCCATTCGTAACCACTGACAGTGCAATCTATGGTCGTGAAATTTATATGTCGTATATTGGTCATTTTGTTGGCACCTAGTGGGAAAACTTTTAAACGTCAACGAAAGTGTAAAGCTTTACATGAGACGCCTTTTTGAGATGGAAAGAATAACATCATGGTATTTCTATAGAAGTGAGTTGCGCAATATTCAACTTTCATTTTAAGAACTCTTTCACTTATTGTGGACGAGTTTTTTAAGTAGTCGTGTAGCATGATATCAGATCCACCTCTCTTTTTGTAGAAACAGTTTCACTTTTGAATACTTCATGGCAAAGTTTGGAAATCTGAAAATATAGACAAATTAGTCTTCCCTTCAACACCTACCATCTCTCATTTATCCACTTTCCAAAGAAAGCAACTCATTAATAATTAGGAAGATATTTCCTGATAGTTGCTTCTCTTTAAAAAAATCTGTAAATATAGAGCAATGAGTCTTTATGTAGTAATTTTGAGATATCAACTGTTAAAGTTCGCATGACAAAGACACTTGATGTATCAATTTTATCATTCTTGTGCCACCACAACAACCTCTGAGCTTGCATATCGCTTGTGCGAACATTTATCTGGTAAAACATTTTAGTAATATCGCCGCAAACTGCTATTTTTCCTGCACGAAAACTCGCCAACACATAAAATAATGGTTTTATTAGGTCGAGTTTACTGATTATGAGTGGTTCAGACATACTTTATTTGATTTGTTTTTTAATAATTAATACTGAAAGGTACCACACACTTTCCGATGATTTCTTTATATCATCTGCACCTAATTTTCTGACATAAATAATTTATGTATGATTATCAATTTGAATTGAAGAGCAACTTTAAAATTTTGATCCTTTTGCATTTTGTTATTGAGGGATATAAGACGCTTATATTCATTGTTATAATTTTCCGGTAGCATCTTTTTCACAATAGACCTCCTTCGTAATGTCCATTAATCTTTAAACATGTAGTCTACAAAGTCTTCATCGCTTTGATATCTTCCAAAGAGTTTAGTGATTCATTTGTCGGTTCTTCATGATTGAAATGATCATTTTATGGAATTTATTGTAAAAGCCATTCACTTTACTTAGAGCTTGCACTAAAGCCCTAATTCATCCTGCCTTACCGTGCTTCTAAAGTCCTTCACGAATCTTTAGCGGAACAGCGAAACTCCAGTTATTTATATGATCCAAATACTTGGCAAGTAGTATTATTAGTCCACATTAAACATAATCTGTGATGTATTCAGCATAGAACCACATTATTTTTTAGATAGATTTTTGTCTTTTACGCTGGCGGTATGAATTATCAACTAGTTTTTGTCAATAAGTTCCTTTACTAACATCTGATTGTTCTATGTACATACATTTTACAGGATTACATGATAGAGTATATATTTTTTGAACAAAGTGCAAAATCAATTATTAGCTCAAGCTATTACATATAACTCTCCAATTAGGGCTTTACTAAAGAGATCTTAGAAAAGTTAAATAATTTGTCCACAAAATGTTTCTAGAAAATTCCCAAGCCATATATTACCTGAAAATACTAAATTTATGTTGAAGTTAAATGGTACTGAAGTACCGTTTTAAATAAATTTAAATATATTTAACTTTTAAAATTAAATTTACGTTGACATTTTGTTTTAAATTCATCTTGTCAAGCAAATAGTTATTTAGAAAGCGTTTTGCCAATCTTTCCGAAAGCAAAGTTGGATGTTTGATCTGCTACATGGATTTAAGCTAGCGGAGTAAAAATAAAGAGTGTAGTATAGTAACAACACAGTGTTAATTATGGTACATATGCCTAGTGATCATGGAACTCTTATTCAATATATTCCATACTAGATGTTAGTTTATATTCGAAGCTTCATTTACTTTCACCAAAATGGGAAAACATAATACCATTTCGTTAAGAAAATGTTGTAATCTAGCAGATTTAAAAAATAAATTAATTGAGGAATTGTATAAGAAATCTGGTAGAATTGTTAAAAAAAACTGCCTTAACTGTAATAGTATAGTAGAGGCATTGCAAAAAAAAATAAAACATTTACATTATTTTTAGCAACATAATTTTTAGAATCAGTACGTACAATGGATTATAAACAACTCTATTTAAGTATGTCATTTAACACAGTACTGTAATGAATCTCAATAAACCAGAACATGTTTCTTTTTCACATAAACTCATAAGTCTATTATCATATATTTTAATTGTTTAAAAGATATTGTGCAAGATCGTCATTTTTTCCTAAGTCAACATGGAACAAGAAACATTACACATTTCCGAAATCGTAATTACTTATGCGGGAGAATGATACAATGTACTGTTCTTAATATTGCAATATGTATTCAAAACATTTTAACTGTTTATAATGTGCTAACATTTGAAAAATTATTAATTACTAAAGTTGATAAAATTATCTTATATTGCAAAAAAAAACCTTAAAAAATTTTGATATTTTGTAATAAATGTTTAAACGGTGTAAATTATGTGTTTGTATACTTTCTTTAANGTAATAAATGTTTAAACGGTGTAAATTATGTGTTTGTATACTTTCTTTAAAATTCTGGTTGTTATTTAATATAATTTATCCTAAATTCTTTAAATATTTAGAAAATATAAATTTATCTTATTTTAAACAAAGTTATTTTTGATTTATACAAATTTGTATTAACGATCATTATAAAACAAATGTGTTTTTTGTCATTTGCAAATACATATTTAAATACTTGTGCAATTTAAACAACAACACCTAAAAAATTATAGAATTATTTTCAAACACAAGTGATATTTTCTTACTTCATTGACTCTTTTTTAATATTTATTTAATATAATATGTTTCCAGATAAAAATATATACATTACAAAGTTACATCTTATAACTAAATTTTTCTAACAAATCCTCCATTTAAATGTTTTATTATTTAGAGAACTTTCGCATACTTTTGGTTTATGTAAGCCTTAGTATGGTAATTATAAGGCCGAATTGATGCTGCTAAAGTCTGTATAAGTTGTTTATCTCTTTTGATAGATGATTCATAGCAATCCATACGTCCACTGAAAAAAAGAATATACTTGAATAATATATTCCAGCTTAAGATTTTTTATTAAGAAATACGTATTAATATTTTAAAATATGAACATATTTTTCTGTACGTAAAGGTTTATGGTAAGTAATAATAAAACATCTAAAAAAATGACGTTGTTTAATGGTTTTTAGTTTACGACTCTTCAAATACAATACACAGATAGAGAAGGTTGCTAGAAGCCATAAATAAATTATAATGTATATGGTTGATTGTTAATGTGAAGATGAAAAGAGTCTTGTTATAATTAGAACGGCTTGTGAGAATGATAAGAACTACTTTCATTCTGATATTATCCATAAGCCTTTAGCAAATTCTATTTCATAAAATTAGTGGCATGCAAACAATCGATACGAAAAATAACATATAAATTATTTTTAATTTCAAAATTGTTCATTGTGCTTCTTTGAAATGTAACAAAATGCAGAAGGTAAATAGGCATAACTGATTAAATATATTATAAAGAAAACCAAACAGAATTCCTGAAAAAAATATGGCTAAACATAAAAAGATAATTAAGCCAAAATTAGGTTGTCAACAAATATGATGACGAAAGTAGTAGCTTACGTATTTAATTAGATGTTGCGTGGAATATCTTTAGAGGTACTTATACAAAGGAGAAAATAGAGGACAAAGAATTAAACGTCTATATGAGAACATAAAAATACACGATGAAATTGATAGATGTTTTCGAAGGTGTGGCAATGGGGCAAGAAGATGCTCAGGACCAAAAATCTGCTGGATATAAATTCCTCTTAAAGGGAAGCTTCAAAAGAAGAGGTTCAAATGATCGTCACTAATCTGAATGTTATCAAAAAGTCACTATTGTTTGTGGAAGCACAATTTTAAACACATCAGCAGTTAACACAAAGAAAATGCCATTTTACGAACTTTAAAGTAAACTAGACCGACATGCATGCATCGTTTGTTAGTATCAAAAATGATTTTATATTGTCCAGAAAGAGTAAGATACCATTTAAGAGCTAGCTTACTAATTTGATGAGCTTGAAAAATACGAAGTTGGACGAAATAAAAATTACACATTTTACTGGCAATATAAATCATTGCCCAGCACTGCATGATCTGTTTCGGTAGCTGGTGGAATCAAACAAATATTTGTCTAACCTAAAAAAAATGTTTTGACTGCAGAGCAGTGGATAATAAAGCTGTAAAGTTAATTCAGCACTTTAATATATATGATGGTAACTACGAAGCTATATGGACTATTTTATATTTTGGTTGATAAGTTCATAGATGAACCAAGCAATATGAAGAAGCAATATTAAACAGCTTCTACTAGCATTTAGATCATTGGGAATTTCGCTAAAAGATGCTGACCCATTCATTTAGAGGAGTGTGCAAGGCTGTGGTAAGGTCAGTTAAGCATAATCTGCAATCTTTTGAAGCTTAATTAATATTTGAAGATATGATATTAGCCAAAGTCAAATGTGTTCTGAATTCATATCTACTGTGAAAATTGTCATGTAATGTAGATTAAATAGAAGTGTTAGAAGTGGTATTATGCAAAGATGACAGCAATGAGTTATAAAATGGCCAATAGCGAAAATCTTCCCGCTGAAGACCGTATCAGAACCAGATGTAGATATGCATAAGGCTACTCATGTTTAATAAGTTTATCTTAAAAAATAAAAAACTTAAATAACCACGTTCCATAATAAATATGCATTTTCTTGAGTTACAATCAATGTAAGTACATTCATTTGCAATTAAATCGTATACCACAACTTGAGTGCGTACATTGCTTAATTAGAACAAGTTTGTTAGTTGAAAGGAGATAAATTTGTGGCAAAATTTTTGAGTTTGAGAACGTATGTAAACGTGCACTGTCTTGCTTAAAATCAATGTCTGATTTTCGTTAGCTTCAAAAATCGACAAAAGCAGAAATAATTTGTTTTTAACATATTGTACTCGGCCTTATGGACAGTGAAGACCAAGATGATCTTGAGGAATTCATGGAGATTCTACTTTACAACTATCATACCCTAAAACAATTCTTCAAAAGACACTGATAATTTATTAACAAAATCAATGGATGAAGTTAATGCCAAATTTGGCATACTTCCAGTGGGCATAGACAACATCACAGTATAACTATATCTATATCTATATCTATATCTATATC
>JXPX01254220.1:0-14006 GCA_001047195.1 Sarcophagidae sp. BV-2014
ATGACCTCTTATGGTGGTATATTTTCTTGTCAAGCATTTAATCTAATGCTAAAGCCCTATAGTAAATAAATAAAAAGAATTATTAAAAAAAATATATCTTACCAATTAAAGTTGGGTTTTGGCCTTAGGATGAAATTAAAATCTAATATTTTTTTAATAAAGGCTTAATAACTAGTATTGAGATTGAAGCATTACAGCTCTACTTTATTAAAAAATTGTTCTTTTTTATATATAAACTTATCTGGTTAAGATATCGGATACAACATGTTACCACACCATGTTCTTAATATTTTTTAAGACTTGGTAATTCAAGAACTATCAATTAGTGGCGATAATTCTTTAATTATAGGCATAAGTTACTTTTAAGCTTGAGTTAAATTTTTTTTGCTTTTAATTCAAGCCATTAAATTTGTTAAATCGCATTTTTTAATTCTTTTTTGGTAATGATCATTAATAACTTTTATTTAAATTGTGTTCTATTGAGTTTATTGTCGGCATAAAATCAATCAATCGGAGAACTTAATTTAATTTATTATTTTATTATTTTAATTCGTTTTTACTCTAGTTAAATTATAATATTTTCAATATGTTTTCTAATAGAAATTTTTTTTAAAGAAATTTTGTATATAATTTTCACACTGGTTTCCTTAACTGTCATTGTTTAATAACAATCCTCAAGTATTGTATAGATCGAATCTACATTCTTTATTGTGAGTTGCAATATTTATACCATAAGTTTACATATGTTTATTAGTGATATAGTTTTTGAGTAAATAAATGAGTGCATTTAAGAAAATAATGCAAATGCGTTTTTTTATTCATCTTAAAGGGTTGAACGTGATCTTCACTCGTTATTGTTAAGCCATATTTTTAAGATCTATGGTGATTTTTGAAAATGTGATTTTGTGTCATATTTCGAAACAATATGTACAGCTGAGTTGCATTTAAATAGTATTTATTTATGAGGTGACTCATTTTTGGTTTAACCTAGGGAACTTTTTTGTCAAGTTTTTTTATTAACATTCATTGTTTGCATTAGTAAATCTTCTTTCGTTTGTGTAGTTTGTTTATTTAATGTGCCATGTTATGAATCTATATCTGAATTCTTTGTCTGTCTGTAGAGAAATGTAATTCGGTGTTTACCAGAAATTTTTTAAATAGCTTAGTGTTAGTTGAATTGTCTTTGTTTATGAATAAATACTGGGGTTTGTTACTTTTGTTGAAAACTTTCATAAAAGCTTTGATTACTTGTAAGCTGGTATTTATCCATATAAGCGTATTTAGTGAATTTATCAATTGTAGATATATATATTTTGAAGTTTTATTGGATTTCTGTTATATTGAAAGTTACATATTATTTTTAAATTTACTGTTCGAGAATGTTTAATATCTGGTTTTATCATTTTGTATAAGTGAATTACTTAGTAGGTCTATTTTTGCATTAATTTCCTTTAAAATTGTTATTCCTATCTGACTATTAAAGAAGTTATGAAAATAATAGAGTCTATATTTTATTATTAATTATCCCGGTGCTGTTTATTGGGTTTTGGATTTTTAATTCTTATTATTAAATATGTTGGTCTATATTTAAAAGGGATTTTTAGATTCAGTTTCCATTAAATCTCTTGATTTTTTACGTAATAAAATATAGGGAAGTCCTATTTTTTTTGTTTTTGAATACTATACATGACAATTTCCCAGTGCTTGCTTTAGTATTAAAGTCTAATAGTTGTTTATGCTCGACTTGTTCGTTTTTAATGCATTTGAGGTAATAATTATCTTATTCTTATTATTCTGCAAGCAGTTTGTATCCCTTTACCTTTGTAATTATGATGAAAGTGATGTTAATAAGTTTTTATATTCGTCATTACACCAACTAATTTTGTTATTTTGATGTTGACGTTTCTTATATTTTTTGTTATTATTGTTTTCTCATACCCCTCTCATTGGTATAAGGGAGTTTATTTCGTTAATTCAGCGAAATATTTCGGTATTAGGGATGATTCATTGGTCTCTGTTGTTGTTGGTAACGGTTTGGTTGATAAACTTGTGTCTGAATAACCATGATATGTTTCCTTGTTGTATCAAATTTAGCTTATAGGGATATCTTATTGTAAGTAGCTAGCTACTGATAATTCGGTCAATGCTTGTTTCATTGTTTTAATTTTTATAGTTCGAGTACAAAATATATATTGTTTTTGGTCAAGCCTTCTAAGAATGTTCCTAAAGATGATCCTCTCTGTTCTTAGTCTTTTCGTATAGTTAGTACTTTCTTTTGAGATTTGCTATTGCTTTTCTCGTTCTGTTAAAAATTTCTTTATTACTTTTGAAGTATTGTAGCGGAAATTGCGATATAATTGATGTCTTGATTCAAAAAGCAGTTGTAGAGGATATAAAGGCATCTTCTTCCTATGAGCACTATTACAATACTGCTTCAATGAATACTTTTATAATACTAAATTTTTTATAAAAAAATAAAATCAAAGAGCTAATTAAAATAATCTTAAAACTAAACTAGAACTATTACACTAACAGATCGGACACTTTATTAGTGTTTGTTGTTTGATAATTTTCCTTATTTATTATAAATGCTATTGACCAACAGAACGTGCACATGTGTATGTACAGTAAAAGATGATGCCTATGCGATCTTCATTCTTTCTTATCTTAAGCTAACCAATGTTTATAACATTGTAATGAGCATTTGAAAATATTACTAAAAATAAGACAATATGTGTCAATAGATATATTTATAATAATCCTGTTCAAATCTTAACAATTCTACTTCGACATTTTAAATCTACCCAATTGTTACTTTCATCAGGTGTATTGAGTATTTTTCATGTTGATTGTGGGTTTTTTTTGTGCTATGAATTATGCCTAGCATTTTGTAATTAACAATTGGATTAAGATATTCTAAAAATTCACTTTTTACGGTATATATACATATCTATAAAGCATCGTAAATATTTCTGATTTTAAACTTAAATTGTTTCGATTAATGTTAATAATTGTTTTGATCATAATTTTTATTTTGAAAATCCTTTAATGAAGTTCATAAGCCCCCTTTAAATTTCGAATTACTTATTTCAAGCCGATCTCTATATATAAAAGTTTCCTTCGTGATAGTGTTTTCCAGATTTTAAGCTACGCAGGATTATATAGGGCGTTAAAAAGGAATTGTTTCTCTTATTGCTCACATCTATTAAAAATATTTGCCTTAAAACTAATATTGAAACTAATCTTTATACTAGGTTTTATATATCTTACATGAAAACAATTATGGGGCTGTTTTATACCCCCTAAAAAAGCATTTTACCACATTCCTCTAAGGAACATCCAAAAATATCGTACATGAATTTAACCCACCATTCAAGAAATAAGATAACCGTTTTGTTAGAACAGGCCAATAAGGAAAAAGTTTTTGCCCCTTCCTGATTCTTGTTCAAAAAATATCGTGTTATCGCTTTCATCGAGGGAGGAATTGACATACCAAATTCCTACCACTAGCACTTTCCCAGCTTCAACAATTACCATTGGAAATGAAAGTAGACCATGAGGAAAATAACACTGAAAAGTTTGTTAGTTTTCAATTTATATTGCCTCTTGATGTTGGGTAAAAGTTAACCATTAGTTGTGCTATGAGTTTAAATTAAAAAAATAAATGTTATTGTAATATTCTATTGAACGGACCATCGAATAGTGAAATATATTATGGATATTATTTAGAAATTATTCAGAAATGAAGATATACGAAAAATGTTGAAAAAAAACTAAGACATTTGATAAAGCTTTAAATCATGACGAATTGATAGCTTGACGCTCATTTTAATAAGTTATAGAGGAATTATTAGGAGTATATATATATATCTGAGGGCTTTCAGAGATCCATTCTGATATTGATTATTGTTAACTTTTCCTTATATATTTACTTTTTGCACCATCTTTTGACTATTTTGGAAGGCAGAAAGTTTGTTTTAAAAAAAAAATACTAAAAAACACTTCCACTTTGGATTCAAAGTAACAAAAGCCTATTATTTTAATTTGACTTCTAGTACAAGAAATGGTCGAAAAAGACGAACTTCGAGAGGCCTTTAAAATTATGTTCGAGCAAACTTTTTTAAACCCTTTGGCAGTTTTGTTCAGTTAATGCTGTTCTTCCATCACCAATTGGAATTCTTGAGGCTTGCGGCGATGATCCGAAAATTGTTATACAGTATTATAAATCAGTCAGTCATTTTGTTTTATAGAAATAGAGATTTTTCAATCGAAATGTAGCTACTTTTTCTGGTGAACGCCAGATTCCAGATGGAGCGTTGTTAACATGTTATTATGACGGACAAATCTGCTAAAATAAAAATAATCGTTTTAAAACATCCAAATGATGAAAGGTAATTTTGTTGACTTTGTGGAATATATTAAACATATTGGTAGTTAAATTGATTTTCATCCTAAGTTTGATGAACATATCGATTTGCAATGTCCCACTGTTAATTTTACATGAAGAAATAGAATGCGCCTGTGTTGATAGTATTAAATATGTTGAATTGATCTAATATATTTATAGGCCATGAGATACAGGCGGGGACACATTTTTTTCAGAAGGGTCATTCGTTTTGTGTATAGACTTAAATATGGGGAACATATTTACAATATTTTGTTAATATCCTAACTTGAAATTTTCGCTTAGTAAAGCCATTTTTACAATAAAGGGCGTTCAAGTATCAATAATGCTTAGATACCATTTCTTATCCTTCAAAACTATTGTTGAGAATAATTCCATACAAAAATATTTATGTAAAATTAAAATGATTCTTATCAAAAACTGAATCTATAAAAAACAAGTGGAATGGGCTAAATTCGGCTGTGTCGTTATTCTTTATTCCCTCAATAAGAAATGATAACGTTTAAAAAATATAATTTTTATAATACTATGTATATATAAGATATAAGGTGTAAATTATATAACCTAGCATTTTTACACACAACTTTATAGCCCCTTGAATGATTTTAATAATACTTGGCTATCTATAAATAAAAATTTTTTTGCAAATATTTGCTGTATCTCTAGCGTGTAGTCTATGTAATCGGTGTTTCCACAAATTGACGTATTTACAAACTTACTTAATTAACACAAAATCATTTTACATGTAATCATAAATATATATAATTTTTTGTTTATTTTCTTAACATTAGGTCAAATGCTAATTATTTTTTAGACGTCAATACTAAAATAAAACCAGACATTTTCATGAATTTATTGTTTTAATCGCTCTCGTGTGTAGCGGACTGTTAGTGAAGTGTACATATTACAGGCAGATTATATATAATGTACTCATAACCCGGTCAAAAATAAAAAATTATAGAAGGCCACATGAGCAAAACCTGGGTCAATGCTATTAAAATTGTATATTTAATTAAATTTATTTAAAATTTATTTTATATTTAATTAAATTTATTAAATTTTTAAGCTTTTGTAGCGTCATGGAAATCAACGACGATCTTTAACAAAACATTTTATAATTTTTTTGTTTATTAATTTAAATAATGTTTATTTAATATCCAATAAAACGACCTTAATCATAATTAAAGTAATCACTAATCTGATTGAGGCGATCAAAGTCTGCAAAATTATTTTCAATAATATTTTTAAAATTAAATTAAATATTAAATTAATTAAATATTTTTTACTTTGTAGTTATCTAAAATTTTTTTTTAATATTTATTATTTTATTAATGCAAAACAGTTTTTACCAAAAACAAAAAAATTTAAATCATTGTTAAAATAAACGTTGTAAATATTGTGGTTTAAGGTCTCATGGTCGAACTCTGGTGAGGCTGCATAATGTTTTAAATATTTTCAATTTGAAAATAATTATTTTTAATTACTTAAATATTATTTATTACTTAGGGCATTTTAGCAATAACAAAAAAATTAAATACAATTGAAATATTCACTTCATTGATTTAGTGTTCTAAGCCTGGTGATACTAAAATTATATGTCATTATATTATTTATCTTATTTTTTTTTAAATGATAATTTGTATTCAACAATATCAATTTTCTAAAAACAATCAGTCTAAAAATTATCAGTTTCCAAAAATACGAACTAAAAAAATAACAACAAAAACGGTTATTGAAATATTTTTAATGAATTTTATATATGGAATAAATTAAATTTATTTTTGGATTCGTTGTTATTTTTTGCACGTCAATTGAAAAGAGTAATATGGATTTAAATGCATTCACAATGCATTTTGATAATGCGTATTTGTAATCAACGTATTTAAGTTAATATTTATCGCAGAATTATATTCTACAAAGAATGCTTTTGAAACCGCTAAACTAAATGAGAAATTTAATAAATTCAAAAATGTATGCAATTCTTGTTAAAAAACAATATTTAAATGTCATTTAAGGATCGAAAATATTAAATTGTTATATAGCAATGTTTATAATAATTTATAAACTTTAAATTATTCAATTTTTTTATGTTTTTTTAATTTTATTAACAAATCTTTATTTTAAAACAAATTTAATAAGTTTATTAAACGGAAAACTTTAATATAATTTTGTATTGTTGCAAGTAAATCAACCAAAGTTGACAGTACTGCAATTGAACTTTAATCATTTCTAAAATCATTATTTTTAAATTTTTAATATTTTATTTTTATTTTAATATTTAATATTTTAGTTCAAGTTCTAATTTCTTCTCGCACTTTAGTAAATTTTTTACAATATAAGCCTGGCAGCAAAAGAAAATAGAAAATATGTATATAAGTGTAAAATTTTTCTTCCTAAACATTGTTTTAATATTAAAAAATAAAACAATAAAACTACTAATTTTAATTAATAATTGTTTAAATTTTTACTCATAACTCTTGAATCAATTCTGATAATTTTCAATATCCGATATATATATATATATATATATATATATAAATTATGTAGTAGAAGAAAAGCTGGTCAGAAACGCATCGGTAGACAACACCGCAATTAATAGAATCCACCACCGTGGCAGAAATGCAAAAATAAAGACTATGCTAAAACGTCAAAAACCGGTCAAAGCAACTTGAAACGTCAGTTGTAACAAATGTAAACAGCATCCCGGCAGTCTTCACAACAAACGGTAAATGACCATTACCTTAATTATATGCACATGCCAAACATTTCCGCCATTGATTTCACAAACACAACAACACCAAAGTACCGCACTATACACGACACACATTTTAGATGCTTAGGAATTTATGCTTAATTTGATGATGGTTCATCAGTCACAATGTTAAACAAAGTAGTTGACGATCAAATTGGAGTACGATGATGAAGGAATTATCTTAATATTCAGTGGTTTGTTAAAAGATCAACGAGAGGGCTTTCAATCAGTGGAGCCGGAAAAAAGAAGAATCATCTGCTTTGAAAACGTTTAGGAAATTTTATGTATAAAGTGAGGATGCAATAAAAATCAGTTTATAGGTATCATATTATGAAGTCATACTGTAACGATGTTCCAAAACTATTATTAAAATCAGTTTAGGGTTACCATCTATTTAAAACAGGTAATATTGCTGGAAACTTTGTATAATACAGAATTCGGCGGATTTGTATTTGGACCATGCAAATCGATGTTGCCTCTTCCAAAATGTTGCGCATATTGAAAAAGAACAAGCAGTTAAAAATGCGACAATGGCGTAATTCTTTTCTATTCAACAACGCGTATTGGTAACCGATGTCAATAAGAAAGTTGAAGTACTTTAGTGGGACTCAGCTACCTTTATGTTTAAACTAATTTTCAACAAAATTTATTATTTAGTAATATTCAATAAATTATAATTATATTAGTTTATCACGATTAAACTTCTACTAGGAAAAGATTAATCAAATCCACTTGCATATTAAAGAAGCATTTGAAGCCGTGGCCTATTAGAGAATTATCTCTGCAGATGAAACTTTTATCCTTAGTTTTGGGTACTCTAAGACAAAGTTTCCATTCCTCGCCAAGAATTGAATGCAGTCGTTCTTTAAACAAGAATAACACAATATACTCAACGAACCTAAAACGGTACCAAAAACGTCTGTCCTATTAAGTGACTCTGAAATAGATCTCAAGTAGTTATAGATATTATAAACCTAATGTTGCTTAAAGAATAGCTGAAATATTAAAATTATCCAATTAGTGAGAAATATTTCCAACTCAATTCAGTTACCGTATTTACCAATAAGCCCTTACGAAAAGGAGCCACTTACTCTAAATCATTTTCTATTAGCAATGCCATATATTTACGCCTAAAATCAGCTTTGCTAATTGCAAGCTTTTTACAAATAAAAAATAGTGGCGAGGCGTTAGAATTCGAAGAGCAGATTCTAGAAGCGGAAGGTAATCGAATATTTGTCGAATCTGACAAGATGAGTAAAATAGTGTGTACACACGAAGCCGAGAGCGTTGTTGTTTTTGTGATCCCAATTTTTCAAGAACTTAATGTCGATGATTTTTGCCCACTCCCTTTAGATAATGGTTCTGATGGTGTTGTACGAAAAACTAATATCAAGTCTGCCTCTAATGAATAAGAAAGAGTCGTGTCAAAGTTAGCCAGTCGTAATCTTGAAGATGGTGCAGCAATTCGAACCACGAGATTAGGGATGTTACAGAATGCCCTGTTATAATATGCTGATAAAGCAGTTTATATAATTCAATAAAATAAAAAATTTAATTGACACATTGCAACTAGCTGATTAACTGTCTTTTTTTTTCCTCAATATACAAATCGACATATTCCATCCGAAAACAATAGAGGCCCGTCTCAAACTTCAACAAAGAGCAAACTTTAAAAAAGAGCAAACTTCAACTAAAGTCGAACTACTTCAACTAAAGTCGAACTACCAACCTAGTCACGCATAGTTATAGGACCAAGAAAATCAATTGATATATTAAGGAAAGGCCAAATTCTGATAAACTTCTGGTAAATTTTCCATGAATTGGTGAAACCGTTCCATACAATATCAACAATTCATTTATTGTGACATATTTTCTGTTTTGAATATCCTCTTTTCTATAATTTTTGTTTTGGTCTAAAATATATAATCTTATACGATTTTGGAGTTAAATTCAAAACAATTTATTCTATTATGAATAAGGTTTAGAATAATACATAAAACTACAATCTGTATTATATATGTAATATAATAAATTGAAATAAACTAATCATAGTTTTACTTTCATTAAAATTTGAGATTTAAAATTTATACTATATATTTTTTAAGATATGTAATATAAAACAATTATTCCATGGCCCTTGTTTCCGAAATCACGTATATTGTCTTGCCATCTGCACTACCGCCTCCAGCATAAGATCGTCATGAAATTTTATTTTTATTATGAAAACCTCGTGGTTATATTATCACAGATAACCAAATTAATTTAAAACAAAAGAAAAAATAGCATTTGTATTTTTTATCTGAATTTGCACACAACCATAACAACAATGGTATTTTATATAAATTATATTTTTTTATACGCAAATTTTAGACGTGTCCGTACATTTGTACTCATAACTTTTGAACCTCTTGATCGATTTTGCTCATTTTCAGGCTTAACTGCTTAGAAAAACTATCCGTGAAAAAATATGTACTCAAGAAAACATATTCAGGGAATGATTCGCATTTCAACAGACAGACGGAAAGATTGGCGGACAATGCTCTATTAATTTCTGTATTGATCCTAATAACGAGTATATTTATCTCATTGTTTTTCGATTTTTATTTCGATGCATTAAAGAAATTCTAAATTGCAGTTATATAGGTATTAAGTGGTTAAAAATATTTAAAAAAAGAGTGTACAAATAAAAAAAAGTTATATAGAAATTAAGTTCAAGTTTTGGGACTCACTGTGTTAGAAGAATTTGATCACTTGGATTTGGTTTCTGAGAGGAAATTTTTCAATAAGTTTTCAACAATTCAAAAATTTATTAAATTTGACTGAACTGTTGACGTATTTTTTGAAAAGCTATCTTTTTGAAAGCACGTATATAACCTTTTGTAACTGCTTAAAAAGCGGTCGTCATTTGCAAATGCTCTGAAACTTAAACCGGTCCAAAGCTTAGCAATTCAAGCAGCTGTTCTATTTGTGAATCTCCTTCAATAGTTCAATTATGAATAATTAAGACTTTTCAGCGTAGCCATAATTTGTGATCTATTAAAGGCCGTATACATTAGGAATTCAAGAATTCAATGAACAAGATATATGGAGAAGCGTAGGAAGCTTAGTCAAAGCTTCTTTGACTAATCAACACACTTTGGTAAAAGAGTGTCCCAGATAAGACTAAACTTGAAAAGTGGTATACTTTGGACAACTTCCTGACTGATCGTTGTCGTAACTCCCATTAAGTTTATTTCAAGAATTCCAACCCCTCCATCCGTGAAAGACAAGAAATGTCATACATATTTTCAGATAATTTGCAAATATAATCGATTCTTAAAAATAGATCTGTCTTAGAGACTTAACGGGATAATGAAACAAAATTAATAAATTATCTTTCAACATCACATACCTTAAAGAACTTAAGCAATGTGTACATCTGTTACACTTTCCAGAAACGTCACAATACTTTACTCCATAAAATTCTACTTCTAACTCCGATTCTTCAATACAGCTACGTAGTTTCTATACTATTACATTATTGAATTCACACTCATCTCCATTTCCTTCAACTTCCAAATCTGCTTATATACAGTCTACTAATGGGGGAGGTAGAGTCGTTCAACTTTTTACTCGCAATACTAGGGGTGTATTGATAGGTCCAGCTTTAGTTAAAGTGCCTCGCAGACCCGCAGTAAATGGCAAAGTTTTTTATAAATGAAATAATTGAAAAATATGTTAATTAGAATCATATGTTTAAGGTTTCTCCTCTTAATAATTTCAAATCTACTCTTCGATATTATTTAGCAAATAATATCGAAGAGTATGCTTTTATTAAACTAAAAAGAACAGCTACAAAAATTCGTATAGTTTTTAATGGCTCTTCTCGAACTTTAAAAAGTAATTGCTCATGTTAAGACTCGATTGCTTGATTAGAGCTTTATGAAGTTGTCTCCTTGCGGCAATGATAGATAATATACTTCCGAGACCAAACATTATAAAATATTAAGGTTTTTGTCCTTTTCTGAATCGCGGAACGCTCTTTTTCAAGGCACAAAGTTTGTTCACATAATTGATTTTAAATACTTGTATCATAGTACTTCACTAAAAAACACTACAGATCTAGCAAATACTGACGCTCCAGCGAATAACAACAACAACACTTTGTAGTCCAATCAATTCTATTCCACGTTCTGATTTAATTTTTTGTGAAACTTTTTTTGGAAAATAAGTACATCAAAGTTAATTTCAAATAAAACAGTCAGTTTGATGATGTATTAGGATGCTTTTCTTGATATTCCAGGTCTCTCAGAGTTCGGAATATGTTAATCGATTTAACTACTTAAATAAATAAAAAACTATGAAATAATTGCTGGCCGTAGAAGACTTATTATTATGAATCAAAAGGCTAGGTATTTAAATAAATACAATGCTTTTTCATCTCGGAAGATAATATCTGCATCTACTTCAATATTTAACCCTAATTCATAATTAATTTCTCCTTCTGGTTCAATTTGTCCATGGGATTAGCTTTAATGGAGGGAACCAGCTTATCCTATGGCTTATTCAATTTATTGGTTTTCTAAAGTTAAAAATATGATAAAGTCAGTCATTATCGAGAGAAAGTTTGTGTTGTATACAAGAAAAGGTGTCAGAAGCTAATTATGTCTTTTAACCTGCAGAACGCTGAGAGATTTCTCATCTATTCACCCTATCAAGAGTGAATTTTGCATATTTGCTAGATGGTTAAAGGAATAATTTAACTGAATTATTCCTTTAACCATCGGAATCATTATTTGCCTACTCACAAAACGTTCTGCCAGATCATAGTGCGTAGCCAATCTACAAAGCACCACCAATAATTATGGCGTCTTAGAAATCATGATAGCATTCCATACAAATGCAACTCCTTAACATGTATTTGCCACCAACCTCATTCTCTACAAGCATGCTGAAAATTGCTAGCAATGAACAAAACCGAGCATTTTCACGCCGCTCAAGTTCATAAGTGTTATTTTAAATATCTGCTCAAACCCATTCTCAGGGAACTTTTTTCTCCAATATGGTTACAAATTGTGCAAGAAATTAAATCTCAATCTTCTGCATCTTTATCTACGGTTGCTTTATAACTTCCGGACTTCTTCTCTAGTTCTCGTCCGAGAATTCCTCTTCAGCATTCATGAAAGTTATCCTAGAATCCTGTAATGATCCTGATTTCATTTGCACACTATAAAATAAATGAATATTAAATTAACGATGTTTTCTTGCTTCATTATAAACAGAATATCAAGAAGTTAGTTGATAAATATAATCTGACGACTTTATGGTTTAGAGACTATATAATTCAACTTTACGATCAATTTTCGAATCTAATAATAAATTCCAGAAAACATTTCAAGTTGACAACAGTTCAAACTCCGAGCAATCGTTGCCAAAACCAGTTTAACGCAATTCAAAAACTTCATCCTGGCTGACTCAAAGTTTTACTTATCCTCTAAAATTCGGTGGTAACTCAGGTCAATTTGGTTGGAGAATTTATGGCCCATGTTCCATTAAACTTGAACCAATGAATTATCTTTTATGAATTGTTAACATAGATTGTAATTAATCATTGTCTTCACAGGTAATTAGTATTTATGACCTTTAATTCCAAAGCCTTGCCGGCTAAATGCTATGATAGATAGAAAATTATAAAATTTACTTTCTATATTTTTCCGCATCTCTTTGTATTTTCTTATTGATGCAGCCGTTGAACTGGTAAGATAACCCGATTTAATTTATATATTATACTTTATTCCAAAATAAAACAACTTGTCGTTGTTTTTAATTCATTTCATTTCAATTCATTTCATTGGCTCAGATGTCTTTCCTAAAGATTCAATTCATTATTCCATACAAACACAACTTATATTGGATTTACAAAGATGACATGTCTGCCGATTACATAGACTTCCTTTAATAAGCTCCCATTTGTATTTAATGTGTTCGGCACCATTTTAAATCTATTTTTAATTTGCATAATTATTAGAGAAATATTTTTTTGGTATAAGGACCAAATAAATTATAGTAAAGATGCATAGCTATGTTAAGCAATAATTAATTAATTAATTTATATCTGATTCTTGGTTATAATGCTGTTCTCAGTTGTCATGTTCCACGTATTTGTCTATAAATTTAAGTTGAGTCGCAGTGAAGCAGGGTTAGTTTTTTGATGTAATTTTAATCCCAGAATTGTTGTTTTGAACAATATAGCAGCAAGATGAAAAATATTTTTCAAGAATTGGAAATAGACCATGTATTGTCATTGAAGAATTAATTTTAGATATATAGGAGATTTAGAATTTCAGTAAAGTTTTAAAAATTATTTTCTGTGAATATGATTTAGATCAATCGAACCTTGTTACGAGGCTGTTTGGTCAAAAGTCTATGGATTTCGTATTTGGTTCTAGATATTAAGTTGGTATTTTAGAATAAATGTTAACTTTAATAAAAGTATTACAAAGACCTTGTACACGTTTAATATTTAAGAAATCGGAACATTACTTGACAGGAGTTTGTCTTCGAACTATTATCTTGGTAGTTCTTCTCAACACTGTAACAAATTAACGAATAAAATGTCTTCTCTCAAAGTCGTTGAATTTTTTTTTTAAGGTCTTGATATTTGTTGTAATGGTGTTGCAATTGATCTATCTAAAGCTGTTATCTTATTCAATTATATTTTTTTGCAGATTGGTGACGTAACGAGCATATTGTTACCTGTAAAAACCAGACATTTAATGCTCAACTTTTTATGTTTGCTGATGATTTGTTGCAGCTTATGTTGCAAACTTATGTGGAGTATTTTTCTTTAATACAGAATGAATATTTAAC
>JXPX01256416.1:219-12806 GCA_001047195.1 Sarcophagidae sp. BV-2014
TCACTATGCTGTAGAAAAAAACTTACCATCACCAGAAATACTGCTTTGAGAACTAAGCGAATCTTCTGAAATAAAAATATGTTAAAACTGATTTTTTACCAAAATAGTGTTATTGTTAAAATAATTATATAAAATATTTCAATAATTTGTTTAAACAAATTGAATAGAATATAGCGGTATACATTTTTTTAAAATGTAATAACTAAAATTAATTTTATTTTTATATTTCGTTTTAAGTATTGGGTTCGAAAAATTGAGTTAATTTAATTATTTGACTGACTTTTATTATGGTCATGTTTAAAATTACAATTTAATATATTTAAGAACCTAAACTTACCAGCTGTGTGATTTTCGTTCATAACTGTTACCCATTCTNGAACCTAAACTTACCAGCTGTGTGATTTTCATTCATAACTGTTACCCATTCTACTGCTGTTTGTGGAATAAAATTTGTTGATACCTGTGCTGTTGACTCAGTCGTTCTATTAGAGGTAATCATATTAGCATTGCTGGGCAGACAGTATTCATCTAGTTTGTGGATTATAAAAAAACCGAATTAAGTTATAACAAAATATAGAGAAATTTATTATTTCGTTAAATATTAAATCAATATAATTCTCAGAAAAATATATAATAGTAGATTTACAAATTTTCGATTATATGGAATATATCTCACCCTTTATAAGTTAATTTTAAATATCATTGATATAAATAAAACCATTTGGTTTTTGAATTAACTATAATTTTATATAAGTGTTAAAGCAAATATAACCTGAAACTAACATTTCTATCACTTTGCAAATTACATAACCTATTTACAGTTTTTTTTCAAAGTACACATATTACTCTGCATTTAAATAAAAAGTTAATGTCACATGAATTGAAGTTGTTTAAGAGACAAAGAGAATGAACTCAAACTTAGTTTTGGTGAGATATGGTCAAAAGGCTTGCTGTTATGGACAATTTTAAATAAAACAATCCTGAGCAGCTCTAAACAGTCAATGCTGTAAACTAAAACCGTAAATCTGGAAAGAAGTGGTCAGCCGCACCAATGGTATCGGAATATCGCTCAAAACAATTTCATTATCATGAAATATAAAAAAAATTTATCCTCAGAAAACATAATTACTCACTTCAGCTAGTTACTTTTACTTCGGCCTTGAATTTCATATAAGTATAATAAATATAATGTCAATTACATTTGGTATAATAAACAATTTTGTTGTATAAAAGTATTTGCTAAAGTCCTTTAAAGCAACTAATTATTGTTTAATATCATATTCATCTGTCTATAAATCGATACCAATAATAACTAGAGTGAATTTTTATAATTCGGATCAAACATAGTTAAGATTTCAAAAAGTTTAAAATTTAGAGTCGAACTAATAACCAAACAATAATTAATTTGACTTTGTGTTTGTTCTAAATTCCATGGAAAAGATTGCTGGGGACTGGCTGAGCTAAACTTAATGGTTTTACCTTTTTGCTTTACGTCGTAGATAATGGTGGAAGAATCTAAATGTTGCAAATATTGGCTGTGCTTTGGTTGGGTATGGTGACCAGCAGTGGTGATATTTCTGCTATTGTTTATGCTACTATTACTAGAGAGCATGTGGTTAGGATGCTGGCGATGTAAATTTTGTGTGTGATTATTATGAGTATGTGTTGCAACACTGCTGATATTTTGAGTTTGAGTGGATGACAACGAATTGATTCCAAGCTTGAGGTGAGCACTTTGCATTTCCTTGCTGAGCATATTTTACTCAGCCTTATCTGAAATGTATCATTTGGAATAAGAAAAAAAATTAATTTCATTATCATATTGCGATATGCAATGATTGGTTATTTAAAATCGATTCCAATTTGTAATATTTTCAAAGAAATTAATAATATCCTAATTCATTATTTTTAAAAATATCACATTCATAGTCATACACTTCCCAAAATAAAAACCAAATTATCTTATTGTTTTAGGTACTTACATATCTAGTATATTGTCAAAAATGAAGGTTGTGAACAAAATGTTTATTTAGAGGCAGCTTATTCGACAGGATCCTTTATTTTAATTTTCTATGAAATATATGTAAAATTATTATATAAAACATTTTTTTATAATTTTCAATGGTTAAAGATTCTTTTTAAAATTTCCCTCGTATCAATCATGATAAACAGTGTTGATAAAAACTCGGCATGTTTGATTAGGAATAAATCTAGTTTCACCAGACATACTGATGAATATATACATTTACTTCTCCGACTAATTCAATTAATCTTCATATGTCATTATCTAAAAATAATAAATTTCAATTGATAAGATATATGTATATGCTCCTCTAACTCCCACTGGAGCATAGTGCGCCAAAAGAGAAAATTGTTGGATATTCCTTACAGAGACGTGGTAATAATGCGAAGTAGGCGTATAATGAATTCTAAGCAATATCGAATTAGACGTAGGTTTCCCTTGAGCAATCGGCTAATTATCGATGAAAAAACTTATTGGATATTCCTTACAGACACATGGTAATAATGCAAAGGAAGGGGTATAGTGAAACCCTTAGAATTCCAAGTAAACTTTTCATATTATAAATCCGAAATCAGGCATATGTCTTTCGTATTGAATTTAATTTATACAGACGATTTAAGTAAGCGTGTTTGGAGGAAGCTCCCTCTTAATGTTCTGAGCAAACTTTTAAAAAAAATCGGACATATGTTGTTCTTGAGTTGTTGTCATATTTTTTTGAAGTACTTTATCGATATTCATCACAGGGACCTAGTAAAAATTTATGGGAGTAATGTGCATTCTCAGAATTTTCTAAGAAAATATATTGGTGAGTGAGGCAGAAAATAATTCAAACCCAGTTTACGGTTAATTATGTTCAAGCTAAAGACTTCAATTTCTATTCATGTTTTATTTTATTTTAATTAGTCAAAAAATATATAATTGGAAACAACAACTTCATGTTAATTGTAACAGAAATTTAAGAGTCCTGTCTCATGCCACGTTAAGTCTAGCCTAAAGCATGTACTAAGTATTAACATATTTTTTTAGTTTTGTTATATTATGAGGACCTAATAATTGACCAATGGCGCTCTAATCGTCTTTCCTGTTATCTTAATATTTGACCCAACCACAAAGGCAATTTAACTGACAGAACTATTTATCTGTTTTCTTTTGAAACGTGTTAAAAATGGTAGTTTGTTTGTAATGCCAGCCTCCTGACGCCATAGACAAGCCGTTCATGTTATGTGTCTAAACTTGATGGCACGATTATAATTTCTATTGGTTGATTGACTAAAAATATGATTTTAAAAATTTAATAGAAGTGAAAGAAAGATAATGGTTCAAATGCTCCAGCAATAACTAAACGATAAAAATGAAATACGATTCCAAATTTTACTTGTTTTAAGAGTTCTAAGTCCGTTTTGCTGGTAATCTAAATATGGAAGATAATTATGTCTTATCATCTTGTTATTGGGGTGGTAAAATTTGGGTTAATCTTATAATCTTGTTATTGGGGTAACAATATTTTTTGATAGAGAAATGTGGTAAAATTTGGGTTAAGCTGTACCTATAATGCATCTCAAATAGTTTTCGAAATTCTTTAAAGAATATTGGTAAAAGTGTGATATAATGTTACTCTTAATTGGCTACTCATTCGAGTTATCGTAAAAACTTGATATAATTTTTTAGGAGCATATTAAGCAGATTGGGCATTAGGTTTTACGAATAAAAATCGATATTGAAAAAGGGATTTATTATTATAACTACATTCCTATTAAATACATTTTATTATTTGAAATTGTTGAGCTAAGTTGATCGCAATCTGATGTATATTACGCTAGTTTTTAATTGAAGCCTATCATAGCGTGATGCTATTAGGACAACAATGAGAGCGCTGTAATATCTATATCATCGTTTTTTTAATATTGACCGCAACCCTTTGTGTAACATTTAAATCATTTCACCATTGGTATATATAGAGGTATGTGCCGTGAAATTGGTTATTAAGGTGCAATCTGAAAGTTAGTTTTAAAGTTGTTTGCTAATAATCGGGAAAGGAAATTTTCTCATATGCTCTATGTAGATGCGAAAGTAACGGTTTTGCTTTGGACATAAGTTTCCTATGATAGTTAAATAATAAAAATTAGATGGTAGGGATGTAAAATTGTGTATTAAGGTGCAATCTGAAAGTTAGTTGTTTGCTAATTATCGTGAAAGGAAATTTTCTGATATGCCCTTTGTAGATGCAATGATAATTAAATAATAAAAAGTCGTTTGATTACGTTTCGGTCTGGTCTCTTATGTATTAATTTTCTGCTAACAGAAAAAACTATTAAATATGATATAAAATGAGATTAAAAATGTTTGTGATTACCATTACTAATCGTAGATTGATTCATAATTAATACCGCAAGTATTTTTCTCGAAATGTTAAAAAAAAACAATATCTAGTAAAGTATAAAATTCCGCAAGTCTGTGAAAAAACATATTATAACGTGTAAATTATTTAATTGGCTGGCAAAATTTTTGGATAACCCTCAATCTACCACTAAAAGACAAAACATCAATCGTATGTTCAGTTTGCCTTACATTGTACAAAGCCTCAGCCTCAGCTCTCTATTAATAAAGAAACAAATTGGAATAAGGAAAAACATAAATTTCAATTATAAATAATTAAAAAATAAGGTCTTTTCTACCGAGAATCGAACTTGAAACTTTTCGATTACAAATCTTACGTATCTCTACTGGCACTAAACCACAGTTGTTAACTATGGTTTCGTTATTTATTCGATTATTTTAAAAATTAAATGAGAATTTTCCATGTAAAACTAAGAGCTGCAGATCATTTTGGTATAAAGATTACATAGATTTATTTCCCTTAAAACAGACAGATAGTTTACCATACCTACATCGTTACAAGTATAAATTGGAGGATATATAAATTGCTAAAATAAATAATTAAACAAGTTAGTAAACACCATTAAAATAAAATTCTACATTTCTATAATTTTCAGAAATTTTTTCATGTAGTAATAGATATTCCATGTAAATATAAAGGGTTCAGCTTACTTAGAAATAAAGTTTACAGTTATTGATTCCCCTTAAAACAGATAGACAGCTTACCATACCTACATCGATTACGCTTTTTATTCTGATGACAAAACATAATCCTAATTAATAAAAAAATAATTAAAAAATACCAATTAAAATAAATTTTTTTATAATGATAATGTTGTCCTAGCTCTGCGACTAGAACATGCAATATTATTAATAACGAAAAATAAAATTACATGTACATATTATAACTTAAAAATAATAAACACTTCTCTACCAAGAATCAATCCTGAAACCTTCCGATTACAAGTCTAAATTTAAGGAATATCCAAATTGCTAAATAAATTAGCGTACATATAGAGATTTACTTATAGTACACAACATTAAAATAACAGATGTCGTCTGACATAAAATTCTACATTCCTATAGAATAATAATAATAAGAAAATTGTACATGGGATATCTATTATAAAATGAGGGTTCTATTTGACGTTTGGATAAAGTTTAAAGGATTGATTCCCCTTCTTTCAAAAAGTTCAAATGTAAAATAATCATCCATCGTTAATCCTTTAAGAGAATTTGAAGTAATTGCTACGTTACGCAAATTCATTTGAAAACGAAAAATTTTATACATATTCAAGAGAGTATACACAGAAATTGCGATGTTGCTTATATTAATATTCACTGAAAAGCTTAGATATCTGAATACGAGTGTATGTTTGTAAAAAAATTACCTGCCTAAAAATGAGTGCCTGTTTGTCAAGTGACTTATAAAAAATTAACTTCTAGTTCAAAACATAAAGCAAATTTGAAATAATAGCAAATATTATATTTTGTGCAGTCTTAAATAAGTTTTATTAATAAAGTTATTATGCGAGTTTGTATGAAAAGAATAGTCTACCAACAGTTTTACAAAAATCTGGGAATCTGTATATCATGGAGTGTATTTCAAAAAACCGGCAAAAACGCGTTAAATATTTTACTAGTTTTTTTTACAACCCTCTACCAAAATTGAAGGTATCCGGAAAGATGACTTTGGCTGAACGATCTATATTTTTAAATTTACGCTGGGTAATGTACACATTGGTGCCTCAATACCTTCTTTTGCAACACCACAATTTAGTTTAAAAATACCTATCATCTTAAACGAACCTTTACAAAATACATTATTAGATTGATTCGTAGTATATATTGCCCTGATATTACTTAAAAGCTTATAAAACCGGATCAGGCATCACACTTTTATTTCTGCAAAAACTTACTTGTTTCCCAATCCACATAATATGGTCTTTATTTAGAAATTAATTAAGAATAATACTACACCACCCTCTTGCGCAATATATATTTTATATATTTACATTCTTAAAACATAGATAATTTACCAGCTGCTTATAGTACAATGAACCATCGTGCAAAATAATTTAAATAGGAAATAATAATTTAATAGGAAATTTTTTAACATATGTATATCCAAAATGTGGCTTCCGGAATAATAAAACAATAGGTTATGTCACATTTTTTCGACCATTAAATCATTTCTATGTCCCAAATTCCATATAACTTTAGTTTCCAAAAGTTTAAAGGTTCTAGATAACATATTGCAGATGTTGTATTAGAAGCAAAAAAACATATAAGATTGCCGCAATTACCTTGTAGATTGCAAAAATTGTATCCAGTTTCAGATGAACTTATCTTAATTCTAAATATCTAGCTAGACAAACTTGATTAGGCTATTATAAATATAACGCTCCCCATTAAAAATTCTAAAGGCCTGTCATAAGGCGTATGCAAATTTCGGTTTAGCGAAAAAAGATCCGGCCCTAAATTTTAAATTTCTGATATACAAAGTTGTTTTTAGAATATTGTACGTTATTCACAATAAATCACATATTTTTTACATAAAGGCCTCGTCTAATATATCAACTGTTCTTAAGATATTCAAAATAAGTTGACAATTTTAATATTTTTATTGATAAGAGGGATTTTTATACTACTACTCATAAAACATTTTCGATCTAGATACATATGAATTATTGGGATATATTTCTTATGTTCTTCCAATAATCGTAGGTCATTATTTTTTATGGAATTTGAATAATATATTAAATAATAACAATATGAATTAATAGTATCTGATACTTTTGATGTTTCTGGTTTTTACATTATAAGTCGAGTGTAGGCTTTTTATGGAAT
This sequence comes from Sarcophagidae sp. BV-2014, assembly GCA_001047195.1. Taxonomy (NCBI): domain Eukaryota; kingdom Metazoa; phylum Arthropoda; class Insecta; order Diptera; family Sarcophagidae; species Sarcophagidae sp. BV-2014. The sequence continues at coordinate 7,469 of JXPX01256416.1, forward strand.
AAAAATTAGTTTTTATTCCATTTTATGGAATAAAAATTATTTCTAGTTAGACAATGCTTTCGAAGTCGGGTACATTAGTGTTTTTCGGAAACCAACCTTCGGCCTAGTAAATAACCCTCATTGAAATTAAATATTATCGAAATATATAAGATCTCATATATTCAAAAACAATAGAAATAAACTTATTTAATAATATTTTTATATGAATTAATTTGAAGCTTTAAAATGTGTATAAAAACATATACAGATGGTCATTAATTAATTTTCAGAATATGTTAGCTGAAGGAATACTATTATAATCATTTTGTTCTAGAAACAAGACAATAGCATAATATATACGTATGCAAATCAAGTAATACAATTGGTTGAAATATCTAGACTGCTGTAATATCTACCTGTTGTTTAATTCTTCTGTATGAAGCTGAAATATCTATTACTATATTAAAAAGTAACATATATAATGACAATGTTTTGTTTCGAAATAAATGTAATCTACCACAGAGGAAGGAAGTGGTTTGTTGGTAAAATAATAAGTGGATGAACGTGTTTTTATTCATATTTAAGTATTTGCTTGCTAACTGCAACCCTTGAATGTAAATATTTATTGCTGTTCATTAACATTTATGTACAAAAGTTTATTCATTGTAATATTTATATATACATACATAAACTCATAATGACCAATGCTCTAAAATTTATTTCGCTAAACAAATTTAGAGTGTCCGACACAGATATGTACTTTAATACCATTTGTTAAACCCAATAAATACGTGTAAGTAATTCAAAGGTATAGAATATCAATTAGAGTCATAAGACATACTTGTTATAAATCTGTTTATAGTTGTGATCATACATACATTTTCGTATTTAAATATTTTGTAACTTTTGATTGAACCAACACTGAATCCGTGTATTAAAGATGAATTACAGTATACACGCAACTAATATCTCACTTCTCATCCTTAGATATATGATGGGCCCCTCGAAAATTTGAATCATTGTACCATTTCGCCTTCTTTTATACCTTTGTTTTTGTTGCTTTTCATGACCAAGACGAATTGTTCGATATTCTTCTATTAAAACGTTCGTTGGGTTAATCTTAGCAATTTTTATCTGCAATTCAATTGGAAACTATGTTTCTGAGACCAATATATTGATGCCGCTGCGAAAATGTTAATTCTTGCTCTTGCTGAATTTGTTAAATATGTCAAGGCTCATTTCGGCTTTATCAAAAATATGCTATTTTTAACAGACGTGGAACAATTCAGTCAGATACAACAAGGAAGCATTCACTAATTGGCAAATAAAAACGTTAATATTGGCATGAAAATATTTTATATGAACAGAATTCGTACCACTGTTATTTATGCTCCACAGGGGTAGTAAGACCTATAGGTCTTTCTTTAAAAGAGTTAAGGATAATTTAAGTTCCTTTATCTCAACTTTTATAATGCATCACCAGCGTATCTTTTGGCTGAAATATTTGCAGGAAACGCCTTCTTGACAGTTAGAGTACTACATACAGCCTTGTAAGACTATTACATTATATTTCCAAGATATTTCTTCAAGGTAGAATATTTATAGGTAAGTCACCGGGCCTAGATAGCATATCTGCACTGGACCTAAATTGTTTTTTTCGCCATAACGGATCTATTACCACCCCTTTTTAGTGCGTGGTACATTGCAAGTATTTTTCCGTCGTGTTGGAAGACTGATAACGTGCGCTTTTTTTTACCTAGTTATTGACCAACTGACTTCTTAATAATCAAAAGTATGGCTTCTGTAATATTCGTTCCACGTTACAACTTTTAACATTTCTTACGGAACGGTGTCTTGGTCTATTCATAGATTTGGCTAAAGCAAAGAGATTGATCTAATATTTCTAAGGAATTTGACATAGTTTGGCACAAAGCGCTTGCTTCAAAACTTTTAGTATTAAATGTATTAATTGTATTGATATTAAAAATTAATGCTTAGACAAAAAATTAAATCATTAAACATTAGTCGATATAAATCTGTGAATAGTGAAATAGTTTGACAAAAAGCGCTTGTTCCAAAATTTTTAGTAAAAAAAATAGTTGTATTTATATAAAAATTACTCATTAGACATAGTCTTCTTAGAGTCGTGATCATGTATAAGTTTTTATTATGTGGATAGAAAGCATGAATATATTCTACTGTTAAAGCAGTAAATGTATACGTATGACTTCAATATTTGTAATTAAATTATAAATACCGCTTAATAAAATTCAACTTAAGAATATATAATCCAAAATAGATATTATCATATACATTTTTAACATCTAAAACTTTTCATTACTATGTATGATTGTTTAAACTTTTTGAATAGGATATTGAAATGTTTTGTATTATAGTTTAAAAAGATCTACCTAGCAGTATTAAGTTATAATAGCGGTGGTCAAAGAATACTGTTTCTGCAACGAAAACTTGTGACACAAAATTCATGAAGTCGACATGCACGAACTCACCCTTGACGTTAATAATTATAACGGATGTTGTTATATTTACCTCGATGACAAAAAAAAAACATATGATAATTATTTAGACAATACCAGTTGCGTTCCCAACATTAATAATGTGTTCTAAGGCATAATTACCCCATATATACTCAATAATATACATAGTCAATTTCAACCACCTTCAATGACATTCATCCCTGCACCGTAGTTTAAAAACTTATCATATGCTTACTATTTCCCGCTTTTTATAATTTATTGTATTTTTTAAATATGTACATATGTGAACCTTTTTGGTGCTAAAATTACCCAAGTACACTTGTTGAATTTTAAACAAGCGTTAAATTCAACAAGTAAAGCCAATTTTTTTTACTATATTTTTAAAACATTGTATTTAAAAAATTATTTGAGACAAAATTTAAAAGCGAATAGTAGTACTGGTCGCGAGACATGTTTATATGCGAACTATTTTATATATAAAATGTAATTATATATAAAATTTAAAGAAAGGTATGAGGAGCTACTACTGTACGATTATAATTGTAAAAAAACAACACTTGATATTAATTATGATGTTGAATTCTTGGTATGGATGATAAAAAAGAGATGTTAGGTGATGAAGAATATGTGACTTTTATGTGGTGACAATACATTGGTGTATTTGAATCAAAAATATTAAAATTTCCTCTTGTGAATAATAAGAATTATTATCAAAATACACATGTTATGTGTAAGAGCTACAAACATATCAGTTAGAACAGAATTCACGACTACCGCGATAAGATTTGAATGCTATCTGATGAATAATTGAAGTTAAGCAAAGGAAATATTAAAGGAGAGCACACAATATGCAGAAGAGTTAAAACACGATCAGTGACTCTTTCCACTAACGTTCGAGTAGTGCTAATTTATGAAAGGCTTTAGATAAAAACAAATAAAATAATTTAAATGCACAAATAACGACATAACGTTTCATTTTCTGTAGTTGATCACATAATAAACATATTTTGAACATGTATAAACGTACTAGCAAAACTCCTGCAGTGCAAAAAAGAAAAATAAAATAAATCTATTTTGAATACATTTAAACTCGTGATCAAGGCTTTATTGTAATGATCTGTTGAATGCAAAAGCATAGCGAGCAGAAAGCTAAAATCAAGAAGACTCAAATGGCAAATCAGAAGGAAACGTTAGAATGTGTGAAACGAATACATCGATGCCGTTAAATTTACCAATTAAAGTAATAAGTCCAATTAATTTTTATAACAAAATCTTGACGTAACACAAATTCGGTTATAAATATAGCAAAGCATAGTGATAGTGATACAAACTTTCAATTTAAGATTAACCCTTGGTTATCCTGAAAAAATCAGCGGATTCCAAACTGTATGATTTTTAGTAATTTAATAAAAAGTATTTCTACCAAAAATATCTAAAGGAATCATTATTGACAGGTCAGACAAAAGTATCGTTAGCTAAAGAGCTCCTCATTTTAGTTACTTATAAAGAGTCACGCCAATAAAATATCCTAAATAATAGAGAACATGACATTTATATGCAATGCATTTAATTTTTCTAAATAATTAAATATGTAAACAACAATAAATTGTAGAATTTTTATACCAAGCTAAATTTAAAAAATAAAAAACAAAAAATAGTTCCCCTAAAATATGGCTTCCTTTAAGTATATCATAACTATTCAACATATATTGTTTAAGTTTTAGATCTTAAGAGTTAATATATCATAATACTTGTTGTTTAATTCCACTATTAAATTACCGCTTTGGCATAAATTTTTATTTAAATTTTTTATCACCTGCCAAAAAGAATATAACTTTTAAAATTGTTCTTGTTTTTTTATGCCCCTGTTACTTATTGTAACTAAGGGAAATTTCATTTATTTACATTTTAAAAATAATGCGGAAAAACATAAGGCAAACAATTAAGTTAATACATTAAGGTATAACAAACATGTAACTATATATATCAAATAAATCAACAAATTGAAGTAAGTATTTTTCGAAAAATTGCAGTTTATATTTTTTTATTGGAGAATTAATATCTGCGGTGCATTAAAATAAAACAATACGTTAAAAAAAACATTTTCTTATAATCAAGTCCATTTGTAAAATATACCACTGTTCATTTTATATTTTGAAGTTGGAGACATGACCGTCAAAAAGTTCTCTAAGCAATTTCATTGTTCCAAAGATAATAGTATTGTTAATATTAACCAACGTGATTGACCTTGGGTTAAATTTTTAATGTTTACTACATATAATGAATTAGTTTTTTTTATTAGTTTTTTTTGGTAAATCGGTTAAATTTTCAAGAGAAAGATTTAAAGCCCTATTAAAATTCTTGAAAACTACAAATGGTGCATATATCAAGAAATTTCTTAAAATAAAATAAATTATGATAGGAAATGTTGCGAAATATTGCGCTTATTCGGGATAAATATAAGATAGTTTTTATTATTAATTCAAATATAAAAATATATTTTAAGCGTATATGATTTTATCTGATTCAAAAATTTCGTTATTTGCTTGGAGTTAAGACATTTTTATTTATCATAATTTATCAAAAGACAATTGAGAATGACTAAGTAGTGGACATTTGGAGTGACATTGTTATGTGCTATTATGACCTATTGCGTTTTAGTGTTTTAGTATCGCACTTGGCTCATAAATTTATACCACTAATATAAAAGTAATCGAAATAAGTACTTAATAAGAAATACTTACCAATTAGCTTGAGGTCGTAAATTAATATAAAACAAGATTTTGTTGGTTTAAGCTTACATCTGTGCTTGTCCACTTTTTTATTTAAACTTGTCCACTTTTTTATTTAAACTCATGGTA
>JXPX01256538.1:413-11571 GCA_001047195.1 Sarcophagidae sp. BV-2014
AAAAAAAAAAAAAACACTCAATATGTATAGCATTTTACGTTTTAATAATTTTCGCCGGGAATATTTTTACCACTTTGTTTTCAAGCTCAGCTTTATAGAAATTTGATTGATCTTTCACAACCTCTTTGCAATATTTGGGGCTTTTACTTCTTTATTTCTTTTTAAATTATAAAAAATTAAAAACGAAAAACAACATTAAACAAAATAATTTATGTCATTACTCTATCCAGAAACGCAAGTGCAAAAGGCGCAATTTTTTTAAGTATTATTTGTGTAAAACTATCTTGCCGATTTAATTTTTAACTTAATTTTTATATTCATAACTTCTTATGACATCTATTAAATATTATTATTTATTTTGAAGTACTTTTTTATAAAAAGGCAGACAAGATAATCAAAAATTTTGTTTATCATTATTATTATTTTTTTTATATTATTATTTTTATTTTTTATAAAGTATATTATATTTTGCTATATTTTTTAATATATTTTCCCATATTTTTTAGCAATAAATCTGTAGTTCTTAAATTGTTGAGAAAAAGCAAAACAAACTGTCGCAGTACAAGCAACTACTATCAGGCGCAGAATCGTTAATATCGCAAAAGCAGCAACAATAATCTATCAGCAAACAAAGAATTATCTCTACACCTGTTTGCTGTATTTCTGGTATTCAATATAAATATTACTAATACTTAAATTATAACAATGTTTAATTTTATAGGAAGTAACGGTTATGTAGCAGCACCGTCTGCGGGTTATACTGTACCCAAACAGATTGGTCTGCAACTGCCTCCATCACCGGCCGTAGCTTCTGTTTCAACTGCAATAACGCAGCTTCCACCTTTCGTTATATACGGCTTAACTGCTCAATCGGTATCATCATCTGCCAAACAAATTGTTGATATATATAAAACAATGCAACAACAATCAGCACAAAACATGGTATGTAACTGTATTATTCTCCGTCTTATTTCAATTGTTTGTATATTTAAAAAAAACTTTGCTCCATATGTTGATTTTTGTAGGAATTTAAATTTATGAAAAATTTTTAATAAATTTCAATCCTAATTTTTCGGTTAGAAAATTAATTATTGTATTTTATATTTTTTATATGGCGATACACTTATATAACATATAAAAATCTTGGTTGGAAACATGAAAACATATTCATTCTCAAATTTGTCATTAAGCCTCCTTATGCAATATCAAAAAGATGCCAATTTTTTTTTTCAACGGTGAGGGCAACATGGAGCTAAACTCTACTATTACGCATGTCACAAACCGTCTAACTTCGAATCAGAAATAGGACTTTATCACCCTTTAGTTATTAACAAATTAATATAAATTAATTTGACCGTCATTTAAACCTTTAAATTTACTATTAGCAATCACACTACTTACACATTTTATCATTTTATTAATGTTAGTAACATTGTTAATAAATATTGGTTGCAGCTTTAATAGTTTCGGTAACTTCGTCATTAACAACATCAATCTTATCATCAATATTATCATTAGGGTCTCTTTATCTTCAGCAAGTGCGGCTTATTTTTATTGTTGGAACAGCTTGGATTATCATAATTCTTTTGCTTTTTTTAATATTTTGTTCCAATATTTTTTTCTGCCAGTTAAGCAAATTATCATCACTTGAACCACTATCATCTTCACTTTCTACAGGCATTGTAATTAACGCTGTTAATCTATGTTAGGAGTATGGGATTAAGAAACACTACTCCAGTTGTTTCTTTAGTTTTTTGTTAGAAAAAATAAATATCAATAGAAAAAGTTACACAAAATACGTCTGCTTACGAATAACTCAGCGCGACTGATCGTGCAACTAAAGCATACAATTGATTTCTTGAATGGGGTGAAAAATTTTCTCTAAAAGGTACTCCAAAAGAAAAAGTGATCGTCACTTTTATACAAGTTTATTCCCTATTAAAATATTATATAATGTATAATAAAAACCTTCTTACAATATTTTGGACTATTTGAAAAAATACCATTAAATTGATGTATTTTGACTTTTACTTTATTTAACAAAACCCTTGTCTATTATTTATTTTAAAATTAAAGTGTAAAATGGTGTAATAATTTACTTAAAATACGAACAGTCAAAATTTTCCGATTAATTTAAAAATATTCATTCATACTCAAAAGGAGTTCCAACGTATTATTCTTAAATTGAAAATGTTCCTATGAAAATAAAATTTTTAACAAAAAATATTTTTTAGGTATAGACACAAATTGTTGTTATTTATAATTACTTATAAAAATTTATCATTCCGAAAAACTGTAAAGTTTAAAATTTTGGATTTGAATTTTAATTTCACAAGTATTAGAACAATAAAACTTTTCATGGCACTACGCAACAACCATTACATAGCTAAGCCAGAAACAAAAACATTTCCCCATAAATGTGTAAAAACAAATACAAGACCACAAAATTTTTTGTTTGTAAGTTATAGTATAACTTCAAGTAAAGTTATAGTAGAACTTGTAAGCTAAGGTTTAACTTCAAGTACAAAACGATTAAGCTTAAATCCTCATCTACTAATCTATATTTAATTAGTTATAGAAACTAATGCGAGCATAGTATTAACATTTAACCGTCTTACCTTGTTTATTTAAATAAACAAACTTTTACTTACTTTAAGTTAAAGGTACGAAGAGAACGAGATGATAGGGTATTAAGAGAACGAAATGATAGTTGACAGAACCTCACAATGCTTAAGAGGATGTCGTTAGCGAGTTTATCAGATTTAATACTGCCACCAAGTTGTAAAAAAGGAAGCAAAACAATAGATATTAATTATTACCATCGACTCTACCCCTATTTAGAGTCGATGGTAACAATTGGTTTTGGATTAAACAAGAACTATAGACAATATCATAAAAATAACAGTGTGGATAAAAAATGTATGCAAGAGCCTACGTGACTCGTCCTAGAAATTTTGAATGGAAAATCGTAAATTTAAAGGTCCCATCTGTTAAATTCAACTTTGTTAGTAAATGGAAAGAAATATACAAAAACATGCTAACACAATATTAGGTCAATTACGTAGTAAATGTAGTCTACATATGCAGTATGTAGATCATTGCAGAGAACATTACGTTCCTTCACCTATTAACCAATCTACATAAATCTAAGTTAACTATGTATTATGTTCATGTCTTTACGGTTTTGTTCAGTACATTAAAAGTACCAATCTTGTCACTGTAAGCGCAATAGATGATACATTTCCAAATTATCGAGACTGGAAACAATTTATTACCACGTTAATGGGCGACTATCCAAAATATTTTCTCATGTAATTTAGCTCACGAAATTTCTTATTCACTTATAAATAAAAAACGTATATTATAAAATTTAAAAAACATATATAATACATAATTAAAAAACATTTAAAATATATGATTTAAGTTTTGAAAAGGCAGTTAGAGTTCTCACATTGTACTTTTCCCATATAACAAATCTTTAACAGATACTTTCGGTCTGAATAAAAAAAAAAAACACACATTACATAAATTAAAGGGCATTTAACCACCGTTTTGCGTTTCTCCTTAAAACTGACTTCTTGACTGATCAAAGCATAAAGATAGTAAGACACCTTAATAATTTTGCTTACACAAATATCAATAGGACCCCTGATTGCAAATCCAAATTTCTAGTAAAACCTACTATGTCAAGTTGTAAAAGGGGAGTTTTTTCTTTGGGTAGGATAATAAAACTTTAAGCGAAATCTAAATTGTTTAGACCACATATGAGTATGCCATTGAAAGGAAACATCTTTAGTTCGTCGTTAATATATTTTCTAAAAACTTAACCTCTGACTAATTTGCGTATATGCTTAAAACTTGGCATGTATCATTGCGGGAGAAAATATATTAAATATCAATTATTAGCCAGTAGATCAGGATTATTAATGTCCAACTTTAGATATCTATTTATATAGACAGCTTCTTAGACTTCTGTCCTTTCAAGGAACCAATAAACCAAATTTTAAGTTGCTTAAGCCACATTGCACATGCCTTTTCCACATTTTGCCATTTCCTTTATCCACATTTTGCCATTTTCTTTATATTTAAAAAAAAACTTAATGCCAAGTCAAAAAATTATATAAATACAAAAATACAAATGTTCAAATATGTGTATGATACTATCATTATACACATATTTAATTTATGTGATTTTAATACATTTTCACTATTAATAGGTCTTGATGACTTAGTATGAAGCATTAAAATAATATATGATGTCAATGTTTTTATCTAATTTGACCGAAATGACAATTAACCATGACCAATAATTTATACATAATATTTCCTTGTCCCTTCACATGAAAAACAACATGTTCAAAAAAATGTTCACGCTTTAAAATATACATTCCAATATTCAAAAGCATGATTTAATAAATGGATTATTAAATTTTCTATTTCAGCTCATTAATCGCCATTATAAATTTTTAACAATCTACTAGGAGTTTATTAGGATAATTTTGTCTTTTCTCGAAAACATTTTTAGTATTACAAAATGACTAATTCGTAACAGAAAAAAAAATAAAAAAAAATAGTTTATCGACAGTTTATCTTTGCGGCAGATTTTGTCCCCATCTTCATTCGTAAAATTTTAAGTTGATAATACTACATAAATGTGCATGCTATCAATAAGATAATTAAACCCACCTTTTTTCTAATCATATTTCAATCATGCAAAATTTGCTTTAAACAAAAACATTTTTATCAAGCAGTACACAACAGAAAAACTTCTACGATAAGTTGGACCATATGTAGCCTCTTTCATATGCTTCACATTAGAGTGCTAATTTTTCGAGTACTCGAGTTGGACATTTTAAATGTACTAGAGTACTCGAGTTACACATTTTGAATTTCAGAACATTTAAACTAAAATTATGACTGTGCTCACTATCTTCAAGAAATATTCCGACCACATCCAAAAATAGAAAATTTGTTTTCAAAATTTAACGCTTTTTAGAATTGATTATCGATCTCAATTAAAGAACTAAACATTAAAAATAACAACTACTTACGAAAACTGGACTTCTTCCATACAAAAAATGTAAAAAACATTCGACTATTATTTCATCTTTATAAGTCAACAAAATGCCTGTATTACTTACTGACGAATTTTTTTATTTTCTCTTACAAAGGAACCCACATTGACCTACTTTCTAAAAGGTCTTTTCAATACGGGGTATCGAAAGCTTAGATTTCTTTATCGCTATCAGGAAGATATTTTAATTTCTCTCCCTGTGTATTTCGAAACAAAATAAAAAAAAATTTGCTTACCAACACAATAATTAAATATTGTCTTATTATAGTTTAATTTAACTTGAAACTTTTTCAAATAGTTCTTATCGAATCGAATCTTTAGTAAATTATCTTGAACGCAATATGATGTTTAATTTTAGTTTANCGAATCTTTAGTAAATTATCTTGAACGCAATATGATGTTTAATTTTAGTTTATTGTAGTTTATAAAAATATCAAATGAAATGTGGTAGTATATATATTTTAATGAGTAGTTAATAAGCCATATTTGGCCCCTAAGAGCTTGGTTTTTGAAATAGTACAATATAAATTTTTTTTGATTATGAATAACGAATGAAAAAGATTTGACCTTGTATATTAATATATTTTTATTAAATAGTTTTAATTTTTTTAGGGAAGAGGTACCTACTCAATTTAATAGTAAGTTGGTCATAGTCTTATTGAACATGAATGAGTTTTTTTTATATATATATTATATATTTTTATATTGTTGCAAAAACCACAATTTTCGTCAGAACAATAAGAAACTTGTATTTCATAATCCAAAACATATGCAATTAACGCATATAATATAAGTGATTAAAATATTTGAAGAAAAACACTGTTTTTTACACTTTTGTATGGGGAGGTTGATTTTTCGTCGACTAGTTGTTGAGTGAAATCACAATTGTCGTAAGAATATTTTAATTTTTTTTCTAAAAAGTGTTAAACTAAAATAAATGTTTTAATTTTTGTTAAATGGTCGGCCAAGTGGTAAGCAAAGCTTAAATTTTACTTTAAATCTGTTGAAAGTCGGAATGTAACATCATCAAATATACTATATTAGAAATTATTTAATATATTAAGATGTTTTTCTAAAAAAGTTCATGTTAAAAGCATCATCGGTAAGTTGTTTGTATAAGTCAGTGCGATAACCCCACTAATGTATATTACTAATTTTTTCTGACTTTCTACGAGTCCATTTTATATTATACATATACGTTGAGTATTGGGAACATTAGTCTATAATACCCACTTTTCCACATCCAAATTGCGATTATCCTAAAACTCCTGTATTCGAAATGTTCATTCTTATAATGACAAACTCAATGACCACATATGACTGATTTTGGTTTGTTCAGAACGTTAAAAGAACCCCGTAAACAGTAATTTTACCATGGCCCTAACGACACATAAATGTCCAAAAAGTTTTTTTTAACGATAATTAATACAAAAGTATACAGTTTCGGGGGTAAAGAATTATACTAGATAACGACACATAAATGATTATATGATGATTTTAATTAAAAAGTAATTTCATTAACACTTATGTTGGGTTATTTAAATTTACTATATTAGTTTTTATCCTCAAAACAGCACCTCAGATATTTTGAACAATAACCGATCAGATTTGACGAAATATTGAAAATGTTGAAGTAAATTTTGATGATATTAAATCTTATGATAATGATGTTATTAGTATATCTAAAAATGATAATATAGTTATTGTGAAGATAATTGCATGGTCAATTAATAGGTCTTAGATAGGTTGTGAGACTACACTTTTATGGTCAATTTAAAAAAGTGTGAAACAGAACAAATCCCAATTAAAGTGAAATATTTGAAAATGATCAATAGTGAGTGATTGTCAGTAAGTGATTGTTTATTAATACAAATATTTGAACACACTATAATCCTACATAGAAGATTATTATGCGGTTGCAAGTAACAATGGAAAAGATGGAGTATTGTCGCATGTTATTGATGGCATAGCAACTTTAAAAATAAACTGTTGAATTTTATTTTGACAATATACAATGATTATTAGTTTTAAAATTAATTTTGGTAAGACAAAAAGGAATTTCGGGTGTCGCAGGCAATTGATATGGCTAGAGTAAATGCATTTTCGAGACTGTCAATGGAAGACGTTAAAGCAACGACGAAAAAAGATGGGTGTTTTTCGGCAATAGAATAATAATATCAATTGCGTAATTTATGATCAACATTAAGGAACTGCAATAAATAAAGCTTTGGTGGTATGGAATGGAAGGTGGCAAGGTATTTATGCAATGGAAGGTGGCAAGGTATTTACCTGGATACTGAAGAATTTAATAATTAACGTGTTTTTGTAGTCTTTAAATAATTAACCGATTCTCATTAAATTATAACAATTCAGACTTCGTCGACTGGCTCAATACCAGGCGAAATATTTTCGAATAAAGGGTGTCCAAGGTATTATCGGTCAATGGGATCGGTGATATTTATAATTTAGACATAGTGTAGTTTGAAGAGGATGGTGTCATTTGTCAATCAACAAGAAAGATAATGGATCTTTTGAAAGAAAAATTCAAAAATAGCATTATTTCTCGTAAAGGAGGAGTAACTTTGCTTTTTAAATTAAGGACGGGAAATAATAATTATAGTCCAATTGAGATAAATCTTCAGATATCTGGAATAGCATATATATTTGCTTTGGTGTCATCGGTAAGCTTTCTTTAGTCTGTTACACTCTGTATTGTTTGATAATTTTTTTAACTATCTATAGTATCTATTTTTTTAACTATTGATAGTATCGAGTGTAAATAGGAGTCTCATTGTTGGTACGAATCAAGCACCTTTGTACGCTAAGCACCTTTGTACTGAATGTCAACTTCCTAGCAGGGTCTGCGAAACGGTTCGCTATTATTGTTATTAAGTCATGAATAATTATTGTTTGTCTGTCAAATTTTAGTCACGTATACTTATCGTATTAAAAAATTGTGATTTCATGTGGTTTACTTATAGTTCAGCAACATGGTTTTTCAATAAGATATGAAAATCAGACAGATTTAACATTTGACATTAAGAAATATACAGAATACATTTCCTCTTTTGCTTTCAATCTAAAGAATCGACACAAATATGTATAAAATAAATTATTGGGTGGACTTCAGATAGTAAGATTTACAAATAAGCATTGTCGTAAGTAAATTTATTAATAAAATTGACTTTTAAACCATCAACGAAATATAACTGTAGTTTTATTTGGAAACTTTTAGAATCATAAAATTCATTTTTCGTTCTACATTGAATGAATGGCCATAAATGATGACTCTGATGACATTTTCTGTTTGGTACTGGTTGGGTGATTAAGGATTTTATTTGAAATATAGTGACAGTTCTTTGATGACATCTTTTATTTGGTACTGGTGGGTGGCGATTAAGGATTTTATTGGAAATATTTTTGCAGTGTTGAGCGTAGCTAATTCTAAAACTTTGATAAATCCACAGTTTTTTTCATGCCTAGAAGCCGTGATTTATCTCCATTTATGCCTCTCACAACAGTGCTTTATTTCTGTAAGTTTGTGTGAATAGATGTAAAGGCTCGTCAATGCTTCCAATTTCGTTCAACATTAATGATAACTGTGTATAGACTTGCTGATAAAACTCCTGAACCGTTTGATTGCACTGTACTATATATATCATTTGGATATCATCATGCACTCGAGGATTCGTATATAATGTAGAGTAAGGCATTTCGAAATAGCTTTCCATATTATTGGCGTTTTTTACGATTCCAGAGCTGAGTCTGCGTTCTCCATTATTTTATTACGTATTATAGATCTGAAAAATGCTCATATATCTAAAGAAAACGATCTACACTTGAATGAATTATATTCACCTAGATTTCTCAAAAAATCCCGCAAGCAACGTACAACATCTGGTGATTTGTCTAAATCAGAAGAGTTGTTCCTATGTTTGGAATCATTAAGCTGATTTATTTATTTTATAAGATTCTAAAAATTTATATTATTTACATGTTCATATTTTAGCTAGAAGTCCTGTGAAGCGGTTGGTGTTCAACACCGTCCTTTTCATCCCAAAAAATTTGAAAAGTTACTTAGGTTTATTCACGCGGACCTGTAGTTTTTTTTTTGTTCGTGACAACGTACACGGGTTATTATTTAAAAGCTTATTTTTGTCCGATATAACGCTTATATTAGGATCTTACAATAGATTTATTATTTTAATTAGAAATTAACTTTTCAGATCATCTTGATCATCTCGATAGACAAAGTGTCAGCAATTTTTATTGAAAACTGCAATATTACAGTTGATACTTGATTGTGAAGTAATTTTTATTTAATACTAAAATTTTTAATTTAACGTATTGACTTTTAATACCAGTCGAAATGGATGAATCAATCTTAAATATAAATAACTATAAGTTTTTATTGGTGTAGACAGAAAAATATGAAAAAACTATAGTTTTAATTATTAAAAGCATGTTTTTTAAGGTCTGTCAACTTACCTGATTCATTAAAAATGTGATTGGAGCTCTTCCCATATCAGCTTTAATAAATAAAAATATTTTTTTTACCAACAACTACGATAAAATAAATTAATTTCGACCAGCAACACGACCACCAATAACATTTTTAAGCAGTCTCTAATATATAGAGTTAAATAAAACTGCAAGTGAACTTAGACTTATAATAAATACCAATATGCCAGAAGTTTACATAAAGAGAATAGTGCTTAGAGAGACTAATATTCTTAGACAGTTTTATTTTTCTTGGCAAACCATTAATATAAGGCGTCTTTATAATATATCATTTTGGGTATTCGTGAATTTTGGCTTTAAAGTTACAACATTACAGCAGCTCTGGGCTTCGTCCTCTAGGTGTTTGTTCTTTTCAGATAACTTAATAAGCACCGAACTCAAAATTATCAACAACATTCGTCTGAAAATTTTGTATACCACATTAAAGGTACTTTTCATGCTTAGAACCATTAACATTAATGAAATAATTGTTATGATTCTTTAGGGACGACAACTGAATGACATTATTATGGGGTATTTCATTTTTTTATTATGCAATAAGAGCTGGAAAATTTAAAAAAGTGTCGAAACAGATAGGTATGTTACTTTATTTAAAAAACAGGTGCTACGAATATGTCGCCAGATACTTGTTAATAGTTTCAGAGAACTTCGGTTATATGTTGTTAACAATAAAGAAATTGTTAAATTAAATTTTTTTCCCTATGATATGTATGTGTATAAACAAATAATACAACTTATTTCTTTATTAATTTTTTAATTTTATTGTATTTAATATTTTTTACAACTTGTAAGAATAACTTTTAAAACTATTTTCAATTATTTAATAAAAGTGTTTGTTTTCAGAGAATATTCTATCTTTTGTTGTATATAATAAACTTTAAAAATGTTCTTAAGATGTTATCAAATTAAAAAAATTCACTATATTCATATATTTTTTTTTTAGTCTAAATTATTTGTAAAAAATACCTAATCGTACAATAATATTTTGACTTATAAATTACTTCAGGATTCGATCTTACATTCTAAAAGTTGACCAGAATTTTAATAATTATGTAGCGAAATATGAGCAATTGACACATTAATTTTGTATTAATAATAAATCGTATTCCTTTCGAAAGCTCAAATATGTAAATGTCACTATTGTCGAGTTAAAGAGAAAGTTCCTTTTTTATTTCGACCTGATAAATTTTGGCTTTTACGTATTTAGTATAAGGAAATTCTATAATAAATAATTTAAATAAATATATTTTAAGGAATTTTATTAGGCGGTGAGATTTAATAATACATTTGTTATAAAAAATATTAATTAATTTCTATATTAATGCATGTGACTATATTATCAGTATCCAAATTGTAATATGTTAAATAAATTCTAGATATTATTCCTAAAATTATGGTACATCATTGCAAAGAAAAAACGAAATTTATTTTTAAATTACCTAATATTTTTCAAATGAGCCATAGTTTATTTCCATTTAAAACCAAAATATGTTTGAAATTGGGTAACATTTTGCTTATATTTTATTGAATAATTATATATATATACATATATGTATATATATA
>JXPX01258029.1:0-11186 GCA_001047195.1 Sarcophagidae sp. BV-2014
AGCCCTGGTAATTTTTTTACTTCAGTGGGGTAAAGTGATATTGAAACATCAAATATATGTGAGATATAAAATTTCATACATATTTTTTACTGTGACTTTCAGCGGAAATTGACCCACGACCATCTGTGTGATTGTCCAACATACTAACCATTACTCCACAATGCTCACATAGTAGTCAAATCTTTTTATACCACTGATCAGACTGATAGCATGAAAAAATTGCTCAGTCACCCACTACGTCACATATTTACAAGACAGTTTTTGGTCTTCAACAAAAAAGGCGACATATGCCTTATTTAAGATTTCTAACTATCGGGGTTGAAAGTCGTTCGCCTTTTCCTATTTATTTTCCCCTTCCAAATATAATTTTAAATATTACCGTCGCATCGACAACTTTTACGAAAGTAGCAATCAACTGTCAAGATATGTGATCATTATTTGTGAAAAATTTGCTTATCTTTTAAGCGTATTACTGATCAGCATTTCCACAGACAAGCTGACATTGCTAGATGGGCGATTTATATTTCACAAAATCATATTTGATATGTATACAAAGTTATAACCGAAATTTAAAATATCCTATAATCAATTGTATGAGTTTCTTAAACAAAAAACATCATCACTCATGTTAATAAAATAACAATAGTTTTTTCATCTAAATTATATTTCGAGTTATATATTAACCCAGATTTAAAATATTTGTTTAAATAAATAAAATATTAAATCGCAAATTAATACCACTTTTTGCTTCTCCTCTTAATTAAAAAAGTGATATTATGTTATTTTGCGTTTTAGATGACTGTATAGGGTCTAAATCTTATTTTTAATCACGTAACAAACAAAATGTTATAGAAGGATATAAAATGTTATAAAAGGGTATAAATTATTTTTAAAATCCACAAATAAATTATTTAAAAAAAAATAATTTTCTTATGTCTTAAATAAAATCACCGATTAAAGATTCTGTATTAAAATCATTAATTTTATTGGCTATAATCCCTTATGGGATTTACGTAAGAATATACTTTTTTCCCCTTTATAAGAAAATACAATTTTTGCTTACATGTTTTGTACCAATATTTAAACTAGTTTTGAACTTACCTTAAATATAATTCAAAATTGACATAATAAAATTTGTATACATTTCATTGTATCATAAAATATAATTTACTTAGTAATAAATGCTCGTCTTGAAAAAAAATTCCTTATTTAAATTCTTGAATAAGAAATTGATTAAACTTTAAGTTTTCAATACGTGAAAAAGGGTTTTTGACAAAATTGCAATTGATTGAATGTTCAAACATATTTTTTTATTTGAAATGTGAATATTTAACATACACAATGTTAAATTTTTCGAAATTCTAAGAAAATATGCCATCATATAATTAATATATAGCAAGTTAAGAATAAAACTTTTTATGTTAAAATCAGTCCGAATCAACAATAACACACATACGAAATTTTAGAGATATTAGAAAATGTTTAAAAATGTGTTTTCGATCAACGGAATATATTACCTTTGTACGAGGGAGGTTATATTAGAACATGATGAATCCTCGGTTCTTAATTAAAATTTAGTATTGTGTCCGTTGTACAAAATCGGCAAATAAAACACGGTCAAACTTTAAGCAAAACCCATCATGAAGTTTTTATTTATCAAATTTTCGTTAAATAGATTTGACGTTTAAATTGACTTTTTTTGTTCAACCTTTTTCGTAAAAATTTGCGATTTTATCTTTTTACAAATTAATTACTAAGGGAATTTGCAAAGTTTTGGTTTAAGTGGTAAAATTGACACCCTTTATAAACCGAGTAACCTTAACATCTGTTAAAAGGCATATAAACTACTAGAGCTTGCCGCTAATTATTACTAAAGGACCATTATGGCTATAACTTATAAAGAAGTTGTACGAATTGGATTTATGTTCTTCGCAAACTTTATATGTCAGAAATCAGAAAAATTAGGTAAATTAAAAATTAAACTTTTGCTGAATATAATTTAGGAGCTGATAAAAGGGGACTTTTATTAATCAGTGCATTTATTTAATTTATGTAACTTGTAGTTTGACATGTATATTTTTTGCAACGCAAATTCTTCTAAAAGTCCCGTCTTAGCTCAAAACTGTTAAAATGAGCAAAAAGAGTCCTTGATATTGTAACAGATTTTGAAAAAGAAGGAGGAAAAACAAGTAAAACTACCCTTTAGGGCACGGTATGGCGGAAAAACTATTTGCACGGTATGGCGGAAAAACTATTTGCATATTCGCCATAATGAAGTGAACGGGGTGGGACAGGTCTTATATGTTTATACGTTGATGTATTGTCTATATATACTATGAAGGCATTAACAATATCTTTTTAAAGATTTTCCAAAGATGATGGGTAATTGTGATGTGATATTGAACAAATCTGAAAATTTGTTCATATGGCGTTGAAGTTATTTCCAATAAGCAATTAAAGTTAATAGTCGAAAATATGAAAGATATTAGATAGTAAAAAATTTAATTGAAAAAAATATTTAAAAAAATAACAGTAACTTAGGGTTAAATTTTCTAAAAGCTACCATTCAAGAGATACCGGACTCTTGTGCTAGTAGTACATATTTAATGTGAACGTTGATTTCATTACAAAAATTTTGTACTTTAATAAATAAACAAATATATATTAAAATAACAAGTCTAATTGAATTCTATAGAGTCGTATCCCTTTATATTTACAAAAAAAGAAATATAAAATAATGGTTGAGTTTATAGTATGCGGATTTGGCAATATGACTTCTTAATGCTTCTAATGGTAAATCGAAATCAAGAGAATTTTGAAATGGGTTATCACAAGTTATAAGTGCTGAGTTCATAGTCTTCGGATTTTGCATAGTCTTCATAATGCTGTTAATGACGAAAATAAATCAAGAGAATTTTGGAAATGGTTATAACAAGATTAAAATGCTGCAGGTCCTCCTTCACATGAGATAGAAAGAAAAAACGTATGTTTTTATTTAATTTGAAACTATTATATAAATGCTAACATTTAAGCATGTGGGCAGACTTTCAACAGAAAGTCGCAACAAACTTTATATTTCCGGAACTAGAATTGGCGAAGTATTTACCGATTTCTTACGTCATTAGGGGAAAGGGTTTCGGGACTATTAAATATTTATCCTACATCCAAGGAAACTTTGATGTTAAGAGCATCTGCCAATTTATCTGCTACTGAAAGTATATAAACAGATAAGAATATGAATTCTTATGATAACCCATACTAACAATTGCCATTTGTTTAAAATAACTATTTACGAATTTTCCTTGAGACCCATAAGACTAAAAACAGTTTTTACATGTTACCAAAATCAAATAAACTGAAAGTTCCAACCGAAATACATAAACGAAAATGGCAGGGGATTGGGCACACAATCCGTCGGAATGATGAGAGTTTCTTTAAGCAAGCTCTTGGATGTAACCTATTTCATCAGTATAGGAAGTGTACAGTCGCTTTCAAGAGAATACCAAATGAATAAACTAAGTGTAACTTAAAACGAATCAAGGTCTACTTCTCAATACCTGTACAGAGAGAGATCAGCTGTTATTGGCGCCCAAAAACAAACTTTTGTCTCCGTTCGCACTTATTAAATATCAAACGATTAATAATTAAATAGTAATATATCCACTTTATACAATATTTTGGATTTCCATTTAAAGGCCTGCATATTACACATAAAGAAAAGAATTTTTGATATCAAAAAGTTACAGCAATGATTCCAGTTTAAGAGTATAAAATCAAGCAGAAAAAAGATCGGAGCCAGCATAGAAGTCATTTCATTAATATTGTTTTTAACGAAAACATATTTGTTCTTAATAAAAATAAAAAATGTTTATAAGGACATGTACAAGTTATTCTCCTTAAATGCAGTTCTAGCTCGTATAGTTTAAAAGAACCTTTAACTTATATAATCTAATGCATATTGTCTTAGAGTTTTAAGACGATCAATTATTAAGATAATTTAGATATTCAATATTTTAACATGTTACAAGCAGAGCGTCAACGATTATACCCCACAAATTTGTTACAAAACAAATATATATTAATATTTTCGTCCCATCTCTGTAAAATACTTTACAATAAATATTTTTTCCTTCTTACTACTCTTTGATTTCTACATTTAATTTTTAACAACATTTATTGCAATATTTATAAATTTAAAATTTTCGTTTTAATTTCGATTGCAATTTTTTTGGCATAAATTCTAAATTTTTTTTACATTACTAAAAAAAATATAATCTTTTATATTGCAATAAACTTACAAAATGCCGAAATCGCAAACATGTAAATGTTAACTTATTGGCTACTATTTGATTTAATATTACTTTCATATGATTGTAGATACGACCGATTTTTATCCACTACCCGCTATGGTGGGTTATAAAAACCACGATCTACGTAAACAACGTTCACCAAATTATTCCTTTGGTCGTCGCACACATATAAGAGAATACGTCAGCAGTCCTGGCCCAGCTATATACGATACCTCAAAACAAGCACGTTATGGAATAAGTAAAGCCAACCAATATACAATGGCGGAAAAACTCAATATTATAGGTAAGAGTTGATACCAACAAAGATTTTATGTATTAAATTAAAATTAATCAATAGATAAGCGCATAAGTCCCGGGCCTATGGCTTACCAACTACGCGATTGTGCAAGTATTTCCAGCAGGTACTCGTACAAAGGAAAATATGCGTAATTGGTAAGGGATAATGTGTTGTTACAAAAAATCTGTTAAAAAAATCTTTCTTTAGATAAGAGTTAAGTCCAGGAAAAATGACTTATCAGTTGCGTGTGTCGCCGTCATTAAAGCGCCAGTATGAAATTGAATAACTGTTCAGTTTTCATTGTTTAACTTTTGCTTTTTCGGAAATAAAGATTTCAAGAAAAAATTATAATAAAAATGTAATACACTTAATCGAGTTATTTAATCTCACTTATTTCTGTGAATACTGTAAAAACAATTACTCCATAAACTTTGACTATTTCCAAATTTATTAAATGCAAATCTTTACATATTTCTCATTTCACTGCCTATGATTAGACTTGTTAAAAACTAAAACTTAATTCGTTCGTTATTTGAAACCTTTAAACATGTGTGCTACATACTCCTCAAGAGACTCCATAGATTAAGAGCTACCACGAAGATCGTATATTTGTTTAGCTCTAAAATCATTATATTGGTTGAGATACTAAAAGAAACAAATTTGTACATAAAATTATACGGGATAGGTCCCATTCGGACCGATTGTGTTAAAATTTAATGTTTCCTGTTTAGCGGGCTTAGCATTCAGAAGTGAATAAAAATAAGCTTACATTCATTTAAAATATTACGTTTTTGGTAAGTAAAAAATCATCTCAATTAAACTCGCAAATATTTGTATATTTTATCAAAAATCGACTTTAGAATTATTTACTTGTTAAAGTTAAAAATAGTTTATTTTTTTTAAAATATTTTTTTAATTTAAACTTTTTTTCTCATTTTTATTGTTTTAACTTTTATCCTCTACCATTCTAATTAACGCCTTTGATAAGTATATATAATTCTATTAATTAAAAGCATAAGTTTTAATTCAACTTCTATAACATGCAACAATTTTAAGTTTTTATTCATATGATAATNGCTGGAAAATGCCAATTGTGTTTTACATTTACAAACATAATTAATTTGTAAAACGCATTTTCATGATTTTATTTCACAATTGAATTACTTGAATGCAAAATTTTTTAGCATAAGTTTTAATTCAACTTCTATAACATGCAACAATTTTAAGTTTTTATTCATATGATAATTGAAGGTCTTAAGTTATTCAGACATTTGAATGTAACAAATGTTAATGTGGTAACCATAATACTATTTATGTAGTATATTGCATTACTTCACTAAAAGAGATGCAACCATAAGGTTATTATTTAAAATTCTGTATAAGCAAATCCTAATTTAAGAAAAATTAAATGTAATCAAGTCAAAAATATGGGAAAATATTTTCTGTAATAACTTAATGAATTAAAGTATTAATTTAACACCATTTCCTGGATTTGTCAAACTCTTTCTTAGCTATTTAGTAAATAATTTGTAATTCTTAAATAAAATATAAATACAAACTAATTGTAGTCATTATAAAATAATTAACAACTCTCAAAATAAAAAAAAAATCAAATCCATACGAATCTATATTAATAAAAACCAATTTCATTCTTTGTAATTGAATCAGTTAAGAACGGCGGTACTGGTTTGCATATTTTTTTTTATTGCACTTTCCGCTTTTTTGATTGCACTTTCCGCACGGTAAAAAAGAAAGGAATTTAAAATAAAAGTTAACAAGGAATCAACTTAAATTTTTAATTAATTTAAAAATGTTGAAAAACCGAAGAAACTTAAAATTTATTAAAATAAAATATAAAATAAATAAACACGATAATATAAATTTTAGCACTTTTTAATAGAAATACTCAAAAAAAAACACAAAATTTGCAACTTGGCTACATGAAACTCATGTTTATATAAAAACATTATGGCCACCTTAAAGTTTTCTGAAATTTACTTATGTATTGATAGACTTCGTTAATTATTGAGTTTTACGTAAAGAAAAATTACCAAGCCTTCGTTTAAAAATCACAGAACGGCTGGTCCTATTTGCCTTTTTTTTAATGTTTGTTATAGTCCACAAAAGCAAAATTATCCATATTAACTTATTATTTTTTGGGAAAAAAGTTTTAAGGAAAAAATAATTATGACATTATAAATTTATATGCTTTCTCCATGATAAAACTTTATATGCTTTCTCCATATATGCTTTCTCCATGATAAATATATTTTGTTATATATTAACTCAACATGTCCATGTTTTTTTCGAAGAGTTATGGAAAATGTACTTAAAGGAGCACGAATATGCAATGCAGAAAATTGACATCACTTACAGGAATTATTTTTTTATTTTACGCTGTATTTAAAAAAGTTATAACAATCGTATAAATAGAAAAGTTATTAACTATTTCNAATATAACAATCGTATAAACAGAAAAGTTATTAACTATTTCAACCATATAACAAATTCGGCGGCACCCTTTACATTTACTTACAGCATTTTTTATTTGTTTTTGTAAACTAAACATTACAGATCCCAAATATATTGTCCAACTAGATCGTGCCACAAGAAATAGATAAGGGTTGTGCATAAAACAGTTGATCATCGATTATTTAATCAAAATGTATATAAAACACCATATAAATCATTGCAATTTAATTCAAATCAAAAACACATCAAAACAGAACTTTTTTCCCTTCTATAATTCTATAAAAAATGTCAAAAGATTTTCAAAAATTCACAAACGAATTTCATTATAGCTGACTAACAATAGTGTTGTACGTTAATGTGTACCTTAATAGTAAAATGCATTATTTCTTATATAAAATCTAAATTAGTTTCATTTCATCGTTTTTTTCTGTCCATGAAGTACTTTTGATAAGTATTCATTGATAAACCCTTAACTTTCCACTTCATCGTGTTCATTGTCTACAACAATGTAACGCTCGGTAATTTCATGGATTTCTAAAGTTTTTGAAACAGGGTAGTCACCTTTTTATAAGCAGAAGAAAAAGCACACAAAACAAGTCTGACCCTTATGTATCCAACCAGAGCTTCGTAAATCCCTTCAATTTATTATTAAAATTAGAATTAGGTTATAGAGACTGAAATCATTTGATAATTATCACTGTCAATTTAATAATTGTGGTTGGTAAAAAAACATTTCCTTCAAATGGCATAATCGATATCAAATTAAAAATTAATATTCTTATTAGTGAAACTCATATATTAGTTAATCATATCTTAAAAAATATGGAAATAAAGGTTTTTCAGGTGATTAAAAAATAGCGAAAGATTGATAACAAACGAAATCAATTAAAGTATATTCAAACATGATTGATTAATCAAATTATTTATTGATATTTTTTGAACGCCCTTAATTATTAAACACAAGTCTATTGATCCTGATGATTGAAATCATCGTGAAAATGTTTAAATTTTTCATATCGTAATAAATGTGTATAATATTTGATTAATACAATTTTTGATTGATAAGTAATTTGGTAAGTAAATTTTTTTGATTATTATGCGAATAATCAGCAAATGTCATATATAAATATATTTTATATATGACCTTTTTACGTATAATTGTAAAACATATTCAAATAAATAAATTTGGAGAAAAAAAAGATAAGATATAAATTCTTATTTTTTTAATAAACTCTTTCTTGTGCTTAATAATTTTTTAAAAATAAAATAAGTTTATCTTAATAACACATATCATTGCGTTTGGAAATTGATGACTCGTTTTTAATACGATTTAAAGTTATCTTATAAAATTTTTATAGATGAATTAATTCATGTTATATATTTCACATTTATTTAATAATTATAAATGTTGTTTGATACAAAAATTCATTTCAATTTTTCATTTGCTTTACCCTTCCTACAATTTTACACTATGTAAACAATAACAAAAAAAATAACAACGATTGCGCTGCTATATTAAAAAAACAACAACAACACGAATATCTATTCAAGACGATTTTTATTTTCAAATTTTTTATTCTCAATAGAAAAACTTGAACACTTATTCAAATCCATAAATATATAAAAATATAATAATTGATTTCTTTCATATTATCTTTATACTTTTATGTAGTTCTGTACTCAAGATCAAATAAGTTATTATTTCTAAATCTAAATAAAATTTATATCTAAATCTTCCATAGATTTTCCAAATCAAAAAACTGCAGAAAAAAGTCTAATGTTAACGTTTACAAATAAGTGATTTTTTTTAAGTTCTAAGAATTGTTCCCAAATGGAATAATTTTGAGAGCTATACGTTGCAAATCTGTATTTTTAAAATTTTTATACATTAGTGTTCTTTTAACTGGTTAACTTTTTCAGACATAAGCCTTTTTCATTTATTATATTTGTAACCAATTGAAAAATTTTGATAACAAGAAGAATCAACATTTAGGAATTACCCTTCACATGAGTGTACTTTTACTGATCAGTTTAATGCTAATATATATGAAAATTATATTTAACATCGATGAGGGCTTATATTTATTTGAATTTGATTCTATTACTAATTTATTTCAAAACAACTACTTTTTATGATTATTAATATAAAATAATCTAATCACCACTTTTAACTTTAACTTTTCAGAAGTGGAGTGACACATCAATTTTTTCTAACATTAAAGACATTTTTTTATAATTAAGTTTGTAATAAAATAAATTAATGTGAAATGATAAGTTTTTCCTAGCGTAGTAAATGTCTAATTGGCAGTTTTGGTTTTATGATTTTAGATTTATAATATATAAAAAATATTATTTACGATGGCAATGTAAAGGACATGTACAATAATAATCAGGGAAAAACAATAAATTGATTTTAATTTGTTTAATTAAACAATCACTTGTAGTTGTTCAAATAATTTTAAGAAAATAGACAGTGAAATAACTTAAACATACCTTTGCGTCTGGAAAATGATGACTAGTTTTTAATTCGACAAAGTGTTTTTGTAAAATCTACTTTTTTATTGTTAAAATTGTTTATAAGATAAATGGTTCTAATTAAGTATGTTGTTTTATACAAAGATTTATTTTTTAAGATTATTTTAAGATTTTTAAGATATTTTTAGATTTTTTTTAAGATTAGCAAAGCCGCACTTTACATTTATTTTAATTAACCCGTTCATACAATTTTACCCTATTAAAACAATAACAAAAAACACAACGATTGCATCGTTAACTTTGAAAACAACAACACGAAAGTCTCCTCTAGAAGATTTTTTGTTTTTCTTCTTTATTTTCACATTTCTAAACTACGAATACATCTAAAAAAATGAAATGAACACTAATATCACGCTTGCAAATTTATATTTTTAACAGAAAAACTTGTAAATTTTTATAATTTAACACTTAGAATTTACATAAAAAACATTATTTTATACTTATTTATATATTCCACTATTTTTAATTTTATTTATATTTTTTACCGAAAACCAAAAAACTGTTAAACAAAATAATGTATCCGCGTAAAACATTGTACTGAAATGAAAAAGAATAATGTAAAGAAAAAGGGGATTGAAAAAAGCAATGCAAAAGAAAAGTGCAATTAAAAATAATTAGAGAGAACATTTACGGGGAGAGAAACACAATATGAAATTATAGAGATTTCTTATAACAATTAAGAGGGAGAAAACCGTGATTTTTTTACGATATATTATATAATAACATATTGATTACATAAAACGTTAAGATTATCGTGAGGAAATTTATTAATTTTGGAAAGATCTCNGATTACATAAAACGTTAAGATTATCGTGAGGAAATTTATTAATTTTGGAAAGATCTCGGCACTTTTTACTCTCTACGCTCGATAGAGGCTCCACTCCTTTCAGGTATTTGACGAAAGTTTCAAGGAAGAAGTCTAACAACATTCCTATCCATTAACAGGATAGCAATCGTCATACTACCAATCAGAAAAATGTGAAATATTTGCACAAACATTCGCTTCAAATCGTTCTATGTCTGCAGGTCTTGGTGACTCAATTACGGAGTCGTTGGTTAGAGGCAATATTTCAATCAACGATCCCTTCTGATTTAATTCGAATGTTAGGAGGAGAAAATAGCTAAAAGGTATCTTGCAAGAAAGAAACTTTGCAGAGGAATTTAATGAATCAAAAGTCATTTCGATCAAAAACCCGATAACCGGGGGCTGAGAGCCCTATAAGTTTAATTTTTAGTATTCGTAAAATATTTAAGAAAGTCGTTAAACTAAGATTAATATATATAATGGAGGCATATAACATTATTCCAAAACAATAGTTTGGATTTGATTTTACTAATTAATAAAAATATTTTTTAAAATCTAATGTAATCTATTAATTACTGTTCATAAAAAATAAAGCAAACTGTTTAAATTTTTTAACAATGTAATAATATAGTAATAATAATTAAATATAAATCTATTGACAGTTGGTTATTCACAACTCTATTGAACAAGAAACCGATTGAATTTACTGTCATTGAATTCAAAATGCTGAGATATATGGAATTATTAAACAAGCACTAATAAATTGCAAATGATTATCTATCTCAAA
>JXPX01259041.1:267-12067 GCA_001047195.1 Sarcophagidae sp. BV-2014
AGCGGAAGTTTATAATCACATTTTTAGCTTATTAATGCCTATCGTCTTCTATGTTTTAGACTTAAGTCATTATCTTTGGTTATGCTGTCGGAAATATTTTTTTTTACTATGTTCTCTGGGGATAACCTTTTTACCTTGATGCCTTCGTATGCCTGCTCTATATGGATATTGTTGAAAATAAATATTTTAAAGAAATTAATTTTTAAATTACAAATATATATATTTTATTGTGATATACTTGTAACGTTATAAGATATTTTTTCTGAAAAAACATCAAGAACAGCCAACAAATAAGTACATACAAAATTAGTTCAATTTAATTGGTAAACAATTGTTTACCAATTTACCCTTTGTTTCATTTTAAAAGTGGTCATCCTCAGATGATTAACCTAAATTTCCCGTCAAACTTACATACATACGTACACTCTCAAAAATAAATTCGTTTAAGCAAGTAAAAATTAAAGTTAAGTTCACAGAAAAAATCTTCTAATTTTCCAACTGCAGAAAAGTAAATGATATTGAGAATCACAGTCTGCTAAATTTTGGTGAGCTCAACATCATGTGAAAAATTAAAAAAATACCGTTTAAAATAATGTTTAATCTAAATGATAATCAAGCTGCTGAAAGCAGCTTATATTTTCCAGCTTTATATAAGTTGTTTAAAAATAATGTCGAAGTTAGTCTTTATGCAGTTTTTAAGGCACATTTTGGTAAAATATAAGAGACATTCTCAATTAAGACGAATTGATTTAATTATAAAATATATGTTTATAACAATAAAAATTTTTTTCACTATATACCCAAAATAATTTAAATATATTTTTGATAATAAGGACCATTCATAGCACATAAAGACCATTCAAGAATCTCATTTCAAAATTATTATTGAATGAAATCAAAGCATAAAATTGCAAAAAATCAGTAGATATAAATATTTCAAAGACGGGTTAAATATGTTATAATGTCAACATCGTATATCATAAATATTGAGTTTTATTACTGATGTTTGCTTAGGTTTACAGCATTTTTGCATAACAGATAAAATTTCTTTAATAATTATAATTAAGAGGTGGTTTACAGATTTTTGTTTAACTTTTTTATGAGTGTATAAAATAACAGGTATACAAGTAAAGTTATATTTTAATAATTTTAATATTTATGTTTCGTCAATCTATAAATTTTTTTCAGTGATAAATACTATATGATAAAGCAATACACAATCATAGGTAGTAATAACATTTATTTTTTGTGAGACACTTAAATGACATGGACATTGTAGTATTTTAGGCTCTTTATGTCCATCGGTCATTATAAACTCGATAAACACGAACACTGACATTGTGGTTACTAATATGTCTTCGCATTAGTACTACATCATACTTAACATTAAGAATTTAACTTTTTCAACAAAGTCGACATTAAAATATTGTCATTAGGTGCACGATACATCTATAAACGGAACCAAAAATTCGTATATACAAGCTTAAACAATATAATAAAAATAGTTTTAGTTATTAAAAGTCATGCACATTATATATGAATTATAGTTATTGAGTTCAATAATAACAAAATAAAACAACATCAATTGTTCGTTGGTGCTGTTACTTTCCTTTGTTCCACAGTACTACACACACAAATATATCGTTATCACCACTTTCACAAACCAAGCACCCTTACTGTCGTCAGTTTATTAATTATACTTTCCTTAATATATTTTATATAATATCACACTCCAATACGAAAAATATTAATATTTAATTTATACCAAAAATTTGAGGTGTCATTTTTGTAAAAAAATTATCATTTTAACAGGGTCAAAAATGGTTATCTCTTCGTAAATTGACCCTCACAAAAATATAACATTTTTTTAAAACAGTGTGATTTTAATCTGGAAGATGATTTTTTATATAATATGTTTATAATTTTTGTAATTTATAACAAGAACTTTGATTTGATAGTACAAGAAATAATACTTTTTGGAAAATTTTAACGTGGGCTGAATTCTTTGGGGGCCATTCAGAATTTTTTTAAGGAAATAAAATAGTGTATTTGAATATTCTTAAAAACATTCTCATCCATCGCAGAAACATCTCGAATTCGTAATGATTATTACTTCCAACAGTACAATAGTCTAAAGCATACTGCTACCGAAGCCAGTACCATCTTTTTTATTCAACAGACCTTAAAACTCATTTCCTATAGAAGAACAAGATCCCATGTGAACCATAAACAAACTTAAGATTCTTAGCCAATACTTAGATATGACTTGAATATATGATATAAGTTACAAAACGCTCTTTGGAAAAATTACATCTTTAGCGCATTTTTAAGATATTTTCCAAAAGAATACAAAAACAACAAACTAACAAGCTTTCTTTACTTTTTTAACGATCAGCATATATAAATAGCATCTAATTTAAAATTGCCATCACAAAAAACTGGCATATTAATAGTCGTTTTTACCCATAAAATTCATGGATAAAAAATCTTTTACCGTAAAAAATTAATGGACTTTTTCTATGAACAGCAAATAGCTATATTTTTCAGTTTCAATATAAACGCAAGAAGAATTGGTTTGGACTTTGATAGGAATCAAAACTATATATCATCACTTAAAATATGTAAATATTGTAGGAAAACCTCAATTTTGGATTGGTTTGGCCTTTGATGGTAATTAATACTATTTATTGACATCTAAAAGATGTAAATATACAGGACTAGCAAAAAGCATATAAAATTTAAACTACTTAATCTGGATTAACATTCAACTAGTTATTTTTAATTAGCACAACTACGTTATTTTGTTTTAGAAAATCATTTACTTAATTTGAACTTTGATTATAATATGTTTATCTATGATAGCAGATTAATATTTTGTACATATAACATTTTTAAAGGGAAGTGACTTTCAGTAAATTTCTTCCTATTTATTATTGCTTTCTTTGAAAAGGGATAGATGAAAGATGATAGGTGGTGAAGCATACAGGGCTTGAAAGTTACAAGATGCAATTGCGTGATATATATTAATCTCTGACTAATTTCAAAAATAAATGACAATTATTATATTACACACCAATTTTTGTGGTGTCTTATGAACCAAATATATGGATGAAATAAAATTAAAAAGTAAGTCTTATTTTACTCATTACCTATTGAATAACTATTTTAAATGTCACTCACTTGAATCATATTAGGAAATATAATAATATGACATTAAATATATGATTTCCGTAAATTTTATTTAAAAAACAACTTCTCGTAAAATTATTGTTTTTTGATGCTACTATATAAAAACCGTATAAGCTTCATTGAAAGATATTCCTATTAATTGAAAAGTACTTGCGGATTTGATAAAAGACACTGATAAATTGTTACTTGGGATAACTCTTATTCTTGAGGTAACATAAAATAATGACAAAGCATTTACTTAATTACAGACAAATATTTATACTTTTTTGTTTTTATTTCAGGAAAACTCGATTAAAAAAATTTACCTTTGGTGCAT
Source organism: Sarcophagidae sp. BV-2014 (assembly GCA_001047195.1). Classification (NCBI taxonomy): domain Eukaryota; kingdom Metazoa; phylum Arthropoda; class Insecta; order Diptera; family Sarcophagidae; species Sarcophagidae sp. BV-2014. The sequence continues at coordinate 3,773 of JXPX01259041.1, forward strand.
TGAGTTTTCAGAGTTTTCTAATGATATGTTTGTAGAAGTGTATGATAAAGAGAATAGTTTATAAAGTCGTATTCGGTATCCTTAATTATCGCTTGTAACGGGGCAATAGACGCTGCTTATGTATAATTCTATTGATTAGCCAATTTTTTAGACAAATCAGTTTACAGGAAACATAAAAAATGTTTACTAATAAATATGTGTATTTTAAAACTTTCCTTTGATAATGCTTTCCGAAATGGATAACAAACACGGTCACAAATAATATATAAAATAAATCAACTTTTAATGTGAGCAGTCCAGGTTTAAGCGCATTAAATAATTCCAGCTGCATAGCCGCCGCAGTTTGTGATATAACAGCGGGTATTAGATCAGGATCTGTGCTAAATACGGATGTAACAAGTATTGGAGGTACAGTTGTGCTGCCAAATTCATCCTCTTCATCCTCATCATCATCTTCGACATCATCGTCCAATTATATGCATATACGTAATGCTTCAGGAGGAAGCTTAGGAGCAAGTTCGCAATGTACTAACAATGGCTCTAAAAGCAATAATAGCATCGAAGCGTCCCAAACACTATTGAATCATAATACTAGAAGTGGTAAAAATGGAAATTGTACGAATATATCTAGAAACAACTCTAGTACTAATGTTATTAGTGGTGTTGGACCTCAACAAACGTCTCCGCCAGCACTACCCACCTACGTGAATTTGTAATTTACCGCATAAAGTTTGCAGTATGCAGCAGCAGAACATAAAAAACACAACATACCATCCTCTTACCTACTTTAAAATGATTTCGTAATGATAACATTGTCAATCACTGAAAAAAGTATACTTATAAATATATTTACAAGCAAAAGCAGTTTACTGTACAGACGCTGCGGTCTATCATTGTAGGTGTTGGTGTTGTTGTTGTTTTTATGATGCTTAAAGTGTTTAAATAGAAAAATAAATATTTTTATGTTGCTGTATTATACTTTTTTGTACTTCTAACCGTTTTTAGAATTTGTTCATTTTGATGTTTTAATTTTTGTTTTAAACCCATCATTATTTACAAATAAATTTAAAACTCTTGTCATGTTTTCTATGAGTCTTTGTAGAAATTGTTCTTATTCCCAAAAAAAAAAAGGTTTCATATTAGTTTAAAGCTTTCATTCTTTGCACAGATGCCAGAATCACCCAAATTGTTTATTGGGCCATCTCCACATTAAGGAATTGCATTACATTTGATCTGATAAGCAGAAAATTATAGTCGAAGTTATATAAATTTGACAATTTTAATGTCCTCAGAAATCCTTTTACAACAGTATTCTTCATTTTAAATATCACTTGTTGCCAAGTACTTAAAAAATGTGATTATGACAAAATTTGTGCAAATTATAGTACTTTTATTTATTCAGTATTTCACAAAACTTTTCACTTGACCACAACGGCTTTTGACACAATCGGCTCCATCAAATATAAACAAGCCGAATGGAACAACAGCAACATTGTTGTAACAATAATGCCAGTAATGCAAATACATATGCTATGCTACTGCATCTGCTTCATATGGATGTCAGCAATTTTTTTTTTAATTTTTATGAATATTTAATTAATGACAATTAAAACACATACAACGAATTTTCAAAACTTTAATTCATAATTTAAATATCTCTAAAGTTGTAAAAGTTGTTTACGGTCATCGTGAGTTGTAATAGTTAGATTAAACTGCAATAGCTTGCCTGTTTCAACGCTGAATACTTGTATTTATTTCCCAAAACAGAGTATTCGCTTTGGAAATTATTGTTTGGATGTTTGTAATTGCAACTAACTGTTATGAAATACAAAGTGTTATATATAATTTTATATAAAAAAATTTTTGATACAAATTTTCTATATATTTTGATATATAGAACATGTGGATTTGAATTGGGTCAACTTATTAAATTTTATTTCGTTAGAAAACCGTTTCCTTCTCATTTTTTTTCTTTTTAATTTCGTGGCCTTTTCGTACAATAATTCTAGTAATGGAAACAAAGTCTGTTGATGACAATACGAGTGATATCAAATTATATTTGTAAAACTAAATACCGAAATCATAGTAGTGAAAAAGCTATCAACTTGTCTAATTAAAGCATAAATTTCACTTTTTACTCCTAGAAATTACAGTCAAAACTCCAATATCAATATTCAACATAAAACAGATACCAAAAGTTTAAGGTTGTTTCAATTTGTATTCTCGATGAAAAAATATATTATTCACAAATTATTTAAAAATAATACAAAACAATAATAAAAAATAAATATTTCTAATTGATTTTCAATATCTTTGCATGTACAATTACATAATATTATTGTTAATGTTTGGTTTTACAAAATAAATTTAATTATTTTAGTTTTCTTATATATTAAATTACTTTTCACTATATATTTCAATATATTAATTTGATTAAAATGTTCATTCTATAACTGCAGACGCAAAAAAAGTGCATCCGTTATATAAAATCGGTGGGTGTCAATGGTAGTAACAGTACAAAAGATGACCATAAAACTTTGAGCATGAGTGGGGATGACAATTATACGATACATAATGAGGCTAAAGAATCACTCAACCATAGTTTATTGAGTCCAGATGGCTTAAGTGTCCAGTCGAGTTTGCGAAAAATGTTGACAAATGCAGCTAATCCCCTGTGTCTATTGACTAGTCAACCCATATCGCATCATAGCAATTGGTCTATCAATTCTACGGTTAGCGAACAACGACCCCACAGTCACCAACAACAGATGCAAGTTTTGCAACATTCAAACCTTCATCCCTAACATTAACAGTTAGCAAGAAACTTGCTGTCGAACAACGACTCCACAGTCACCAACAACAGAAGCAAGTTTTACAACATTCAAACCTTCATCCCTAACATCAACAGTTATCAAGAAACTTGCTGTCGACAATTATTTCAATTAGTTTAACTGTCAATTCAGCATCATCGTCTGCTTATAAGCCGAGCAAGCAATGTTGCTACAAGTGCAGGCTCTATAATTTTGCCAATGCTCTCTACCTCGGCCTTCATCCTCGTGATCAGTGGCAGGATACTTAATTACTTAAATTCCACTTCCTCGACATCATTATCAGTTCGAATGGTATGCTGTTTACTAAGCAGGTCTTGCTCTATATTAGTTACCAAGTGTATAGTTCACTTAGCAATGGGTCTGACCATTAGTAGTAACAATAACGGCAACGAAAGTATTATAACAGAAAGCATATTCAATCCATTGGGTCTTATAAACGACAATGATGATAAAATTTTGTATTATCGGTAGCTCCAATAAACAAACATCAGTTTGTAACAATCCAGCCTCTACAACTAGTCTAAATATTCTGCTATCAGAAAATTTAGAATAGAGTATAAAAACATCAATATATAAACTATTATCAAAACTATCGCCGTCAGAATCTTCTGCAGCCTCATCAGCATTATCTTTACCTGGGATAAACTCCTTAAATGAGACTATCTATTAACAACAATAATAATAAAATAATCCTCTCTGCATTAATTAGTTAACATAGAGACCAAGTGAGGACAGTAGCGGTGGAGACGGCAGTATTAATATTTCTTTATTTACTTAAGGTGTATTAGAGTCTACGTTAAAATTATACATCGAAGGTACTCAACATTATCATCACACCAAGACAGCATATACATCCGCCACCATTTAGAAATAACAACTTTTTTGCCAGCAGTTTGGTCATCACTTGGCAACAACGGCTGCTGCAGCAATCGCCTCAGTCCCTACGAATATAACACATACCAAACGAACCAGCAGCAACAGTATTAATAGTAGTAGCATTATCAATATTGCAGTAACTTTACTACAAATGCTATAGCAGTAAAAGAACATGTCAGCAAAAGGCATACAATTGAAACCATATCAAAAAATACAAGTGGTGTCATTACTGTAACATAACCCTAAATTCTTTAATCTTAATTTATAAAGAGTAGTTTTCTTAGTTTAATTTCAAAGAATAGATTTTTTATACCGTTTTTGTCAAAAAATTTGTAATTTCTTAATACTTACATCCAATATATATAGACATATATATATTTGTATAATAATGTTTGTATAACCGGGTGAAACAATTCATTAAATCAATTACACATGCTGTATTGGACTAAAATCAAGGCTAAAATATTGTAATATGATCAAACTTTAACGGTTTTAAATGAACGTAATTACATGATCACAATATATCACATTTGGTCACCCCAATATTAGTTATACGTTAGTGTGATTTGATTAAATTATAAAATCTAAATAACTCAGAAGCTTCCAATATTTTTAATTAAATAAATTAATTATGAATTAACGTAAAAACAAGATGAAAACTAAAAAAATGCTTATATTCTTTTATTAAATAATTATTTCTATAAACTATAACAATGCACATAAAACTGAAACAAAAAGTTTTACCGATAAAACTAAACTAGTGTTTATAAAAATTATTTAAAAGAACGAGCGTTGTTAGGGTTTTTATTATATTGTGAAATTGATTTATTATTATTAAAAAAAATCAGCGATAGTCTCAGTTCTTTATTTTTGGAGTATTTATGTCAATCCAAAAATATATTTTATCTAATTAAATCGTGTTTATATTATTTTCGTGGATGAGATAAAAATACGGTTATGAGAAAATTTTCGAATTAGATTTCTGAAACTTATCAAAAAGTTACTCCAATACAGGCAGACTGTGTAATTAGTTATTGTAATTGTTTAATGAAGTTCCCCTGTAACGACGTGTCTAACTATAAAGTGACCATTAAGGATTGCTGATTTATTAATTAATATTTGCATGACACTTTTTTAAATGTTTTTTATTAAAACATGATTAAAAAAAATTTTTCAGTGCAAGAATGGGGCGCAACGTAATGTAAAGCGGGAAACAAAAATTTCAGGCATGATTAGAAATACTTTTGATAAAACTTATAACAGTTATTGTTCGGAAAATTGTAAAAGCAAAAAAAAAAGATATATGGGGTGAAATTACCAGCAATTCTAGAATCAGGAAGTGACATTTTAATAATTAAGTTCAAATTTTTTCAAAATTTAGGAAATGGTAAATTTGTAAAGGATGTTGATACATTTGTCACATTTGTAAAGGAGGTTGATAAATTTGTCACACCTGGTGACTATAATTAAGTAACATTGGAATATTTTGAGAAGTGGATCAAAATATATAATTTTGATTACAATATTAAATTTATTGTCGCCAAAAGCTTTATGTTTCCAGCACCAATCGGAAATGATATATTGGATTACAAAGATATGATACTAATCTGGAAAAGTGCGACGCTAGTGAAAAAGAAAATTAAGGAAAAAGAGAAAAAATATAAGTGAAATTGTGATATAATTTATTAGAACGAATTTGAATAATTTAGTTTAACTGTTGAAATTAAAACAATTTACAAACGGAGTGTAATTGCAACTACTATGAAGGAGGAGATTATCAGAATAACAAGTGGATAGAACATGTAGGAACAAAGAAAACTAAAGAAATCATTAATAAGCAATTTTACATACCGAGCATTAAAAAAAGACAACAAGCTGACACACAGCTGGGTCGAAAAGAACACAAAAGATAAAGGGCCACAAATAACAAAAAAAATTGATGCACCAAACTATAATGAAAATGATCTGGTAGCAATTAAACAAACTCAACTTAGAACTGGAATTCGATTGAAGATAATGAACTATAAACAGAACAAATCTATTCGAGATCTAAACTATGACGGTTATGAATATACCAAAAAGTGAAGTCCGCAGGATGGCCGAATGTGTAAATAAGGTTAAACATACGTATGAGGTGCTCAAAAGTACAAAATATTACGAATCTGATATTAATAGACAAAATTGACGACTTATTATAAACGAGTGACAGCTTAAACAGATATACATTATGGTAGACTAGATTGGTTTGGATTTTACTTTTGACCTTATACAGCATACGATATTAATCGTAAAACAAGTTTATATATTTATAATTAATATAAATAAATGAATCAAGCCATAAGTGAGATTTTCATAAAAAAAATAAACGGAAACAATCTACATTTATGGTTTTTTTACTTGTTAAATCCGTTACTTTTTTAAAAAATGTATCTCTAATGTCGAGCAATAAATAGCAACAACCCTGAAATTTTCTACATGTTCACAATTTAATAAAACAAGTATTTGTGACAAATGTGATTGCATTTCCTCCCTTGATAATGAAGAATATGATCTTAATGCCATGGAGAGTCATCTAAAATTATATATATAACTTTTTTTTAATAATTTTATTGCTGCAACAGTCAATATTTTAAACATGAAAAGGTAGTTTTATTGATAGAGTAACCGAATACGATTTAGTTCACATCATACGTGAAGCACCGATTCAAGAAACTGACAAGTGAAATAGTTAGGTAAATACGAGTCATTACAGAATTATGATCACGTTTATTAATGGAATAGGTACAATTTATAGAATTAAAATTTGTTTTAGATTTTCATCTTAATAATGAATAATATTTTTTCAATAATTTTATTACTACATCAGACATTTTTTTAAGAAATCAAACCCTTATTCAACTACTAATTTTTGAAAACTATAATTTTGTGTGAAAATGAGAATAATAAATAATAAAGCTGGGCTAAACAGAGAAAAACTTCACTCTAACGTCCTAGCCAAATTTTTCGATAATTTGAAAATTTGCCACCAATAGTCTTTAAATTATCTTATTTACTCGACAAGTACTTTTTTATATGCACCGAATAGCACTAAACAAATGATATATACAGATTGGGACACAAGTTAGTCTTTGGCGACTTCAAAAAATTGTGAACAAATGCTTAATGTTCTCTGTAATGTTCTTATCATATTAGACAATGTTAATGTTTATATCATATTATTAATGTTCTTTTCATATTAGATAAGTCATGTAACGATATTTTATTAATAGGGTTTTAAAGGATTTTTTTAGCTCACAGCAATTTCGATATGAAAAAAGGGTATTAAACGTGTTTGGTTGCCACTACCCCATATGTATATAAAAAGCAGGCGTATACAGTATTTGAGTTGTTTTGAGCAAACTATAAAAATATACTTTATATAGAAAACATTAAGTGAAATTTCGTGCATCGTTAAAATTAAAATGAACAACATGACAACATAATTCATTTCATTTACACCATTATTTTTAAAATGACATTATCTATTGATTCTTTTATATTTCCATCATCCAATGCTATATTCGCCAACTTTAATATACTTTTTTGATTTACTACACGACCAAGCATTTAAAAACAAGTATTAATTGAGTAACATGTAATAATTCAAAAGAATAAATATCAAATCATTTTAACAGTGAAAACCTCCTTGGTTCCATAACATTGGTAAATATTTACTTTTCAAAAACTATTTTATGACCGAAAACTAAAGTATGTGGATTTAAAATAACCCGCTCTGTTTTGCCATATTGTTTATTGATATACATAATATAATTTTGATTAATTCATGAACTTTTCAATTAAAAAAAGGATTGTGATGTAAGTACAATAATCTAAAACAAAGCAACTAACATATCGCACACTTGAGTACCTGTTTTTATTGTGCAATAAGAAGGAACATGTGTCATATATTGCATTCATACAAACATCAACGATTTGAATTTTAATTGCACCAATTACCACAAAGTGTTTAAATACAAATAAACAGAATGACAAAATGCAATTTATTCATGTTGATAAAAAAAACCAACAGAACAAAATCCGACTGGTATATGTTGCAAATCAGTGCACAAATAATACAATTAAAATGCAGAAAAAATACTTGATTTTATATTTAAAATATCACTACAAACGCCAATGAATAAGTTCGATAAATGTCACCGCCTGAGGAGAGTTTTTGTATAAATTATTTGCTCAACAATTGAAGTGTAAATTGGATGAAATCCATATAAACACCACGCTTGAAAAGGAGTTATTAAACGAGTTAGCAAGCCACTATAGTTTACCGTGGTATATGCAACCAAACCCAATTACTTACATTAAAACTGTTTGGTCGACTGGTTGTATTCAGTAATGTTAAGCATCTCAAATTACCACTACGACTGCTCCGTAATGAGTTGTTTTATAAATACTCATACCGTGGTTGACAAATAATTAAAAGAGCTTAATGTAATACCGGTCATAATTTTCAGAATGCTAAACATTTGAAAATCTACCCATGGACAAAAATTAATCTATTAATATGATATTAGTTGAGTTTGTAATAGGTGTT